>CAJUYG010000592.1:82543-121857 GCA_910591675.1 Galerucella calmariensis
GGCTTTCTACCTCATAGATCAGTAGAAACAAATCTTTTGCAGTGCATGAATGTTTGGACAAAAAGCCATGATCAAGGAGAACCAACCGACGTTCTGTATCTGGACTTTTGACAAAGTGCCCCATTTAAGACTTCTCTATAAACTAGAACACTTTGGCATCCGAGGAAAGTTGCATCAGTGGCTTGAGAAATTTTTGACCGGGCGGACCTATACAGTACGTTTATACAGATCAATGTCAAATGAGCACCCCATCATAAGTGGCGTAATTCAAGGTTCGGTATTGGGTCCTTTACTTTTTCTTTTGTACATAGCAGACTTAGGGTTGAAAATGTCAATGAATGGAGCGTTTTTTGCAGATGATGCAAAATTCTATGGTAACCCACGATATCAAGCTAAAGAACTCCAGCAAGATCTAGTTGCAGTAGAAAAATGGACCACGGAGTGGTTAATGTCACTAAATGCAGATAAGTGTACAGTACTCCACCTAGGACCGAACAATCCAAACGAGACATACTACCTTAATGGAAAAACTGTTCTTGCCGTTGCAACTCAAAAAGATCTTGGAGTAACGGTATCTGGCGATTTGAAGTGGGAACAACATATTTCAAACATTGTGAAGAAAGCCAACTTTATCATTTATCTTATTAAGACAGCTTTCAGAGACCATTCAGCAAGCACTATACTTAAACTCTACAAGTCAAGAATACGCCCGATGTTAGAACATGCGGTTAGCATGTGGAGTCCGTGTTACATCAAGGACATTGAATTGATAGAAAAAGTACAGAGAAGGGTGACTAAAATACCACCAGAACTGAAACAGCTGCCTTATGAAGAAAGACTGAGACAGTTAAGGCTAACTTCCCTGTCAGAAAGAAGAACTAGAGGTGATCTTATCCAAACACACAAAATATTGTCAGGGTATTACAGCATCCCACTTAACATTTTTGAATATAGTCAGAATACTAACTCAAGGGGACATAGCCAGAAGCTGCAAAAAGAAAAATGTGCCAAGTTACCAAGAAGAAACTTTCTTACAAATAGAGTGGTCTACAGCTGGAATGCTTTGAGAGAGGAGACAGTAATATCTACTTCAGTGAACCAGTTTAAAAATCGAGTAGACATCGACCTACTTGACTCCAGACAAAGACTTGTACACTTCCCGAATTAGACATAGGATTATATCTGTGATAAAACTTTTTTTTAGCATGTTGTGCTGTGACTTTTTTTAAACTCTTTTTAAACTCTGTTGTGACGTTTAACTGTTTTTTTAACCTACTGTCAAACTGGATTTTTGTTTTTATTTTATTGACATTTAAATAACAGTTACATCGGCCTAGCCGCTTACTGTTGATACAATAATAATAATAATATATATATATATTTTTTTGTATATTTCGCTTAATTTACAATCTACATCTACTGATTTGTATAATGCACAGTTCGTTCTTTGTATGACGCCGTAGCTTGATGGATTTCATCTCTGATGAAAGGAATCTTTAGGTCGTCATGTTTGATTACTGACATACCATGGTGCATCCGCTATCGACCTTAGAAGCTTTGACTGGAATCTTTGGATTATATTGAGCGACGTTGTTTTGCGTTCATAAGTCCAGATAGGTTTAAGCATCGTTTTGTAAAGCAGGATTTTATTATGGAGAGAGTTTTGATCGACGACCTAGAAGCCAGTACATTTGTCGGAACTTAATGTCAAGCTGTTGTTTTCATTTTTATGTGTTTTTTCCATGTTAGACGTTGGTCCAGATGGATGCCAAGATATTTTGTCTCAGTTGCTGTAGGTATACATACGTTATCCATCCTTACAGGTGGGCATGTGTTGTGACGTGTGGTAAATGTTACTTGGACTGATTTTGTTTTATAAAAAGTCTTATATAAACTCCTTAAAGTGAAAATTAAAGACAATTCATAGTTCTATGATGAATTCTGGAACATATGACTTTTTGACTACTTTACTGAGTGTTTTAATTTTGTGTGTTTGCATCTTATGCTATGTTGCATGTTTTATCCTGTTAAAATGGTGTTCAAACTGGTTATCAGCGCTGAAATCAACGTATTTTAATGAACGCTATATTTCATATGTTTAATGCTAATCTGTCTACCTTTTTTTTTCTTTAAATTTCAATATTCGTTTACCGGGGCATCAATTAGTCCAGTCGGGTTAGCCCAAAAACTATCAAAACATGGATGTGAAAGCAGTAGGCGATATTTTTGATGGAATCACTTAAAAATATCATGGTTAATGATAATCCGTTGCCTCCACCGGTTTTTAGGCTGTGCTAATTGCACAAAAACAGTTTATATCCAAAACAACCAAAAATAGGCCTGTTTTTCGACATGTTTTCGAATTTTACTCAAAAAGTATTGAGTTTATCGTTAATATGTATGGTAACAAAGTTATAGAGCGTAAAATTTGCTATAAAATTCCGTGGTTCAAAATGTAAAAATTCCCTTTCCTTGCAGCCACAGCGGATTAATGAGTAAAAAAAATTGAAAAAACAGCTGTTTTCAGAAGCGAAATACGAATACAATTTATGAAGCAATTATTTGTTTCATAATACGTTATTTAGTTACGAACTGAATGCAACAAACGCGGTTTCGATATCTTATTTAGTTGCTAAGTAATCTAATTGTTAATAAACATTAGGTAAAAGAAATAGACATTGTTAAAATAAAGACATATGCCACAAAAAATTGTTTAAACTAAAAATATTGTTTCTACACATACTAGAAGTTTACAGCTATCATTTGCAATTATTTAATCAACCAATTTTTTGGTTTAACTGACACACGTTAGCTTTAAAAAGTGGTTCAAAATTTACCTTAGTAACAATCGAGATATCTGTGCGGTTTTTTTATTTTAATTGAAATCTGAAAGAACCTACTTAAAGGACTTGGAAAAACACAACTTTTGGCGTTTTGAACGTTTGATCCGGACCATTTAAACCCGAGTTATTGAATCCCAAACGTGATCAACGATTCTGGGCAAATGAACAATGTAACGAAAAGAAAATACTGTCATGCAGGTCCTTCTGCATACTTCCCAGATATTTTTCAACCCTCCTACCTTTCATAACTTATCAACAATTAAATCAAATAGAAGAGAGAATGTGCGCGGAGGAGGCTCTAGTCGCTTTAATTCCGAGGGGAGGGCATGGCTGTTGTGTTTCCCAAGTCCTTTAAGTGGGTTTTCTCAGGTATAAAAAAAATGAAAAACCGCAGATATCTTAAGGTCAAAATTCGAAAACATGTCGAAAAACAGGCCTATTTTTGGTTGTTTTGGATATAAACTGTTATTGTGCAATTAGCACAGCCTAAAAACCGGTGGAGGCAATTGATTATCATTAACCATGATATTTTTAAGGGATTCCATAAAAAATCTCGCCTACTGCTCTGGACTATATATAAGTTGAAATAAGACATGTTTAAAACTAGAAATGGACAGAATTTTCTAAGAATATTCTCATACTGGGATAATTCACCTGTCAATGTGGTCTGTACACTGTCTATGCTTTTAAATACCAGTTAGACAAATTTGTACAGCTTTCTTAATTTTGTATATAATGTATTTTTTCATATAAATTTTATTTATTGTTCCTTTCGGTTTTACAATAAGCTATTGTTTATTTATAGCATGTACTACCGATAGCAATATATTTATTTGATTCTATAAAGCTCATTATAATCGGTTCTAAGTTCATGATTTATTGAAAAAATAATAAAATGACAAGAAATTACAGAGAATTTCTAGTTTTTGAGCTGTAAAATTATTTTCTTATTAATTAAAGAACCCTTTTGTTTTTGATAATGAAGTTGTAATTTTTCAGTTAACTCCAGATGGAAAACGACCAGGTCTATCGCTACCGCAAAAACATTCTTTAACCTCCATGAAAACGACAGCTGGAGAAGAACACGATTCATTCTTTGATCTACTGTCAAGATGTCAATCGAAAAGAATGGACGATCAACGATGCTCGCTAACGATTGATAACAAAGAAAATAGAAATACCAACAATATTCCATTTAACAACGAAACGCCGGAAGATCTAATCGACATGATAGCGGGAATGCAGAGCAAAAGAATGGACGAGCAAAGAGTATCTTTACCTCATTTGCCAGGTAATTTTCACCAGGACATTGATAATAAACGAGATAATTTGATGACAATCTAAAGTTTTTAAAACTACAGACCCTTTATAATGAACACTGGATTATATTCAATGCGATTTGTTGGAGAGTCATAGTTATTTTTCTCGATGCGAAAAAAAAATCTACCAGACAAGCAATTGCCTCTCCCCTTTTTTTTTCGGGCTGAGATGGGAAACTCATGTTCAAATGCGTCCTAACCAGTACCCAGACAGTGTTGGACTCATCCTCAAGAGAATGCCTACCAACCAAACCCACCTCAAGCTTGCCGTTACTCCCGCCTCGGAATCACTACCCTAGCATACTTCAAGTCGGGCGGAGGTCCCTCAAACACTCTCCGTCATCTACTCCCTTCTATCACTCCTACCTCTCACATGCCTTCTCTTTCACAATCATGCTCTCCACTAGATTCATCTGTAACACTCTCCATCTATCCCCTACATTTTTTCTTCTGGCTGTCTGCTTTCTCCTTCCTCCTACTTGCTCAGACTCGTCCCCTCCGAGGTGTCCAGAGGGTACCTCCCATGTTTTCCCTCTAAGTCTTCATCCACTCCCTTCCCCTGCTACATTCTGTCTCCCCTGGCTTGTGTCCTCTTCCCCACATACCCTACAAAGAAAGGCCTGCCAACAGTCTCTGGCCATGTGCTCCACGCTCCTTCAGGATTACAGCCTCATTCCTGACCTCCTTTTCCCTATTTGTATAAATTGTCACCTTCGTCCCATCTGTTCTCACCCACGCGATCATCTTCCTCAGCACTTCCATCTCCACATGCTCAAGCCTGTGTAGCCCAACGCTGGCCTTGCTCCCCACTTCCTCAAACAGTCGACTCATCATATCAAACACCTTCCTCTCATCCCTGCCATCACCCTCCAACCGACAGATCAACTCCTCCTCGTTCACCCTTGTACCTTTTCTTTCCGTAGTGCGTACCTCCTTAACCCACTAAATTTCCTCTCGTTTTTCTACCTATCCCTAAACATCTTCTGTATCCCCTTCTCCATTCCACTGTCTTTCTTAGTCACCCATACCACTTTTATCTTTTCATTCCCCAACATTGGATCTCTCACCTTCACCTCTATTCCCTCCCTCTTTTCATCCTCCCAGTCCTTATCTCTAATCTCCTTCCATCTATCCCAGTTTCTTTGCCCCTCCTCCCATCGTGTTTGCATTCTCTCCTTCCTACCTTCCTCTCTCTTCAACCTCTCTAATTCCCTGACCCGCCCCTTTGCCAACGACTTCTGCTCTCCAGCCTTTACATCCTCTTCTCCAGTCGCCTTACCATCTCCTTCAATCTCTCCTAGCCACGCTAATTCTACAGCAGCAATATGGTAAAATTTACGCATAAGACCTTCAGGAGTAATTTCTTGATTGGCGATTTGAACTTTGAACATTCCATTGCCAAAACGTGACATTTCAAAATTAATTTGGAATAAAGTTTTCAAACTCAATAGTGTTGTCATACTGATTGATAATTTTACTGGATGTAATTATCAATTATCAAAAAATGTTCAATCTTATCAAACGAAAAATAGTATTTACGAATTCTGTTTATTTTAGGCCTACAATCGAATTCTCGTCAGAGATTATCCGATCCGAATCGTTCGAATAGCGTAAACAGTGTTCCAGATGATAATTTTCTCGATCAATTGGTTCGTTGTCAAGATTCTCGTTTAGAGGATCAGAGATCTCCTCTACCGGTCCCTGCGGTTGATGCAGAAACCGACCCACCGCCGCCTCCGAATAGTAGTAAAAGCGGAGCTACTGTGCCTGATGAAGATTTCTTTTCTTTAATTATGAAATTGCAGTCGGGTAGGATGGACGATCAACGCGCTTCTGTACCTCGAAGAGAAACAAGGTAAGATTTAGTAGTGGTTTTATCAGAATAGATAGAAAAAGAAAAGCTACAATTTGTTCTGTGACAAATTTACATTATTGATGCAATAATTGATCAAATATGGCGAACATGAAAAAAGTAGTTCTTTTGAACCATTACTGGTTAAATAAGAAACTAGACAAACGACTGGAAACATTGGCGTGTATCTGAGCAAAAGTGGAAAGAAAGAAATATTTAACTCAAGAAAAAAAATTGTTGAGAAATGGGAAGCTTACTAAAATTTGCACAGAAGATGCAAAATTGGACTAAATATGGCGATAATCAAACAGTAGTTCATTTGTATCATTTCTAATTAAGTAGTAATTTCTACAATGGTGAAAAGCACAAACAATCTTTCCCTAAAATATTCTCTTCCCAGAGCGAAATTATAAAAAAGAAGAAATGCACATTGGAACGCAAAAAATTCAACAATGGAAAGAAGTTTAATAAACTGAAATAGATTGAGGCGCAGGAAGTTGCGACTAAGTAGATTGGATATTGTGATAATGAAAAAGTAGTTCATTTGTACCATTTATCGCTTAATATGAAACTGCAAATGGCGGAAAAGAATAATAGTTATTTACGTAACTAGTTATGAAAAAGTGGTATTGTTCAACTATCGTAATATTTGCCAAAACGAGCACCAGCGAGTTTTGCAAATTACGCGAGTTGAACAATGTCATTCTCTTCATAACGTGTTTACGTACAAAGTTTTATCTAATTCCGCGCTTTTATAATATTTAATAAAATCTTCAATTATAATGGTAATATTTAAGTGGATTCAAATGGTGTTAGAATTATTGTTACTATGAAGTATTCACCCAGAAAATTGACTTACTTTAAATAACTGTGTCCTTAATTATGTTGTTTTCAATGTTTATAAATCTTAAAAAACTATTGAATTAAAATAATAGGGATTATGGTCAGTTTAAATAATGAAATAATTGTCAGTTTTGACAGTACCTAATTAATAAATTAATCTATGAAACTTGAACAGTTACGTAAAGTCTTTACATAACTACTTTTCATAATTGATATATGAAGGTTATGAAAAATGTGACGTTACCTAACGTCAAGGAGTGATTTAAAGTGTCACATTTGATAGCGGGATTAGATTTATACCTCATTTAAAAACCAGAAGAAGTAATTTGAATTTAAGGTGGCAATTCTGTAGACCTCAGATTGGTCAGATTCCGCCCAGTTTCACACAACACTTTTTAATATTGACACTGATAGTTTTCATTTTTGATAGTTCTGACAGATAGATATACTTAATTTGTCATCGCATCCGCTCTTGTTATTTTATTATTTCCACTTAGTTTCGTTAAAATTGTTTCTTTAAATACTTCAGTAAGCATTTGTATTAAATATCTGCAATTATGGATCCTTCTACTTCGAGTATCAGCTCCTCGCTTAGTCCGGTAAAACAATATAAATGGTGAACTTATTTAGGACCGTCAAAAAACAAATACATACAAACTTTACAATTTTTCAAGTAATTCGTAAGATTATTACTTTTTATATCAACGTGGTATTAAATGCTCAACATTTTCCTTATAGGAGTAGTAAAGTCAACGGTTCATTAACTATTAGAGGAATACCGAGGCAGAGGAACAAAATACAGTGCAGCAAATTTTAGTGGAATACCAAGACTTTTGAAAAATTGTGATAAGTGAATTAAAAATGCTGTTCAAGGAACAAAAATGAGATCTATATAGGATGAAATTTTGCAAACTTTGGAACAAATTAAATTCAACTGTGTACTCATTTGAATAAATGTACTATTTGTTTATTATATGTATTGTATTTTTACATATATGGTAAGATATAGTCAAAGGTTATAAGCTATCGAAGGTTTAAAAAATATGTAAAAAAATGGGTTTTGTGAAAGTATAGTGAAAATTATAAAATAATTTAAAAAACCAACTTATTAACTTCCTTTTTATTGCATTCAGTTATTTGCTTATTAAAAACAGCTATATTAGAGTGATGTTCTAATCTATATGAAACAGGACAAAGTTTTACATAATGACAGAATACTCGTCTGTTTAACATCTAAATAATTTACTAGACAGACGAGAAATCGATTTATGACTATGCGTGGGTGATTTCTTTATCGATCAATGCATATTAAATAGATTTGGAACACGACTGTTGACTACTTTTTCGGAACACACCCTAATTAGTAACTAATCTGGTAACTTCTAGTGGTGTGAGTAAGGCTTTTCAAATTTTCCTCCTGGTTATTAAATGGACGACAGGTGAGTTCTTTTTGACTGAGATCTCAGTTGACATCGGTAATGTGAGCGTCATTTTATCATGTCAACTTGGCAAACCTGACAACCACAAAGATACAAAAATGAATTGAAAAAGGAAGATTTCTATGAAACTGCCAAAAAGTAATCAAGAAAACAACAAATTAATCTCGGTAGCTTAAAATTATTGACATTCATAATTATAAAACGATCACTTAAACAATGCACTAATATTTTATTAATTGATTTCAGAATCGCCAATGGTAGCGTACCTCATCCGCCCGATAATTTAAACAACAACCTACGAAATCCTTCCACCAAAAAGAAAAAGTAATATGTAACGCTTCTACATATATAGAGAATTTTTAAAAAATCTAATTTAAGTAACAGAAAAAAAAATATTTACATCGTTTGACTGACATTTAAAATATATTATATATTATAGCTTTAGGCATTCCAGTTCAAATATATACATACATTTTGTACATTTAGGTAGATAGCGATAAATGGCACCAAGTGACTAGCAACTATCTCCGCGGCATGACAATTTCGTTCAATCTACTATATTCAGTGTGATTGGAATAGGTCCTGACTTCAATTGTAGACGAAAGAAACTATCTTCAAGGTATCTTCCACTTTTTATAACCTAAATTTTCATCAATTTAATCTATTGGTACGTAGAATAACCAGTTTTTCTCTAGAGGAAGAGTAAATCTGTCCAAATCGTACCCTATCTGCTAAAATATGCTTCCCTAACATCTTATTAGAACCAATTTTTTATTCTCATTTTTGTTCCTTTGACTTTATTTTTATTTGAGATCATTCACAGTCCCCAAATCTTCTTGGTGCACTTGGACAATACTTCGGTTGAAAAATATTCCCATCCAATAATAATTACACTTTTCCAACTTTCATTTTGTGATTTTTGGTCACTACTGGCATCAGGAAATATCCTTCCCCACTCTTATATGTCCCATAACAATAGATAAAGGTAACATCCACTGTCTTCCCCATATTTTTGGTGCAGTAAATATGATGTGGGCAATGATTTTTATAAGACACTTGTACAGACCATACAAACCTATCTGCCAGATTTCTTACCACTGGGAATGGGAGCTGAGTGATGGATACATACAGATCGCGAAATTTCTTATGGAACCTGATTACACAAGTACGACAGATAGGGACCAAAAATTATTTCCATTACTAGTTAATCTTGACAACGGTAGCTGGAACGCTACCGAAACGTCGAAATAAAAAACATTGTGGTTTGATTCCCAAAAAAATAAAAGGAAAATATGAAAATAAAAAAGTCTACAAAAATGAATTTTAAGATGTACAGGTTACGTAATAACGATTGTATTTTTTTATTTCACCAACACCCTCACTTTTTCCGAACACGCCTCGATGCGCGCGCACTATTATATTTTCTCTTTCTTTCAAGCTGTTTCTCTCATATTTTCCTTGTCGTACTAGTGTAATCATGAAGGTTCTATAAGAAATTTCGAAATTTCTGTATGTGAGAAGAGGACAGAGATAGTGAGAAAGAAGAGTGAGTGTAAAGAAATGGAAAGGAGAGAAAGTGGGAAGAAGTATAGGATTTGTTTTATAAATTTATTGGAATTATTTGACAAGTAAAGTAACTGTGTGCAAAGGCATATCGAGATTTAAAAGAGTGCACACAGTAGTATTAGAATAAACTATCATTTATTTTTTTAAATAGCTACATTTTTTTTCTATTTTAATTGCAATAAATTTTACGCAGGTTCATATTTACAATAAGCGATTAACTAAGTTAATTTAAGTAATTGATTTATAATATTAACGTTAGTCTAATGTGTAGTCCGGAAAAAGCGACTTATTAATATATTCGAATGTATGTCAACTGTCAAATCACAGTGTGAATCGCTCTTTTTAAGTGAATACAGCATGTTATGATGTTTAACAATTTTTATTACTTATACTAGGGTGTCTCTAAAATGGCGGTGAATATACAGGGGTCTGACATTTAATAGTACATAGTTGCCAAATGTATAAAAATATTGGAGGGCACAGTTTTCATTGATTACTGGATTGATTACAGCAGACTATTTAATTGATCTTTAAAACGGATTCCTCTCAGTGGATCACAACTTTAAATTTGGCGTGTGTGTTCTCCACATATTTCAGCGAAGGTTAGTGAGTGTACCTCTTATCAGTCAATTTTTTTTCATAAAACACAAGGTTCAATTTAAACTAATCGATTCGGTTGCCCTCCAACACAATCTGTCAAAGTCATGTGTTCTGGAATGAACTATAGTAATCGGCAGCTATATTTTATAGTTGGGAGAGTTGAAATAATTGTTTAGGATAAACTTGAAATTTTACAAACCATACAATTTTGTACTTAAATGAAGTTATCGCATTTTTGGACACCCTTTGTATCGTCCCCTTAGTGCAACAACTAGATAACTTCAAATTCAAGTTTTGAGAAAATCCAGTTTGAATATTCGAAACGCCAAAACAATACAACTGTCCAGTAGTAAAAAATATTTATAACTGTACAGATATGTTGCATATCAAATCATGATTTGTCAATTTTGGGGAGAATTAGAATTATTATTTTTCCAGAGTTTGATAAAAAAACTTGGGTTATCTTATAGTTGTTGCTGGAAAGATAGAAAAGTTATCTATTTTTAACCACTAGCAATGGAACGTAAATCATCTATTAAATAATGGCCCCCGTTCACTAACAGGTCGCCTGCAGGCTGTGAACTGACGTTCGCATTATTCAGTCCGATTTTAAGGTAAAATCTTCAGGCATCGGCCCAACAGGTCGTGGCGTGAAGGCGATCTCAAATTTCTCTACACACTGTTAGTTGTAGTTGATCCAGAGGTCGAAAGTGCTCTCCGAGAAAATGAATTCCTTAAGGAAACACAGAAAATTGGCTGCTTTATTAATACTTTTGTTATTAATGGAAAAACCAGTTAGACAGAGAAAACGATTTTGGGTAAAAGATTGGCTTCAGCAAAGAGAAAAATTGTCTCACTTAAGCCTTATTAAAAAACTGCGACAATCTAATACAGACATTTAAAAAATTATCTTCGTATGGATGATAAAGACTTTTAAAAAACTATTAAAACTCGTAAAACCTTACATTACGAAGAAAAATACCAAAATGAGAAAAGCAATTAGTACAGAAGGTTAATTGCCACGTTGCGATTCCTGGCAACAGGACGAAGTTTTGAGGATTTGAAATTTTCAACGCTTATTTCCCCTCAGGCACTAGGAGTTATCATACCTGAAACCTGTAAATCATCTAAGAAGTTTTAAAAAAAAAAGATTATTTAAAGGTAAGAAAATAAACATTTATTCTTGATTGGTGTTTGTAAATATAATACATAGTTATATTCTAAAGTTAAATACATACAAAAACCATTATTATTATTTTAACGTAATTAATTCTGACAAATTTTTTGTCTATTTGTATAGAAATAAAAACTAAAATCATATAAGTTTCTTCACTTACCATCTACTAAATTATTACTTTTTTGTTGTAATTTTTTTCTTACCTCATCAGAAACGTTTTCTTCCATGTCATGTTCATCACTGTCATTTGATAATGGCCGTAAGGGAGTCTCTTGATCTGATGTAAACAAACGTAACTTGTAATACCTACCAAAGTTTCGGTACATATAGATCTTCTGAACCACTACCAGATTTTTTACTTTTATTTATTTTCGAAATGAACCTAGATTATTCATTTCATTTTTCACTGTATCGATTGTGGCATTTTCATCTACAGTTTTATAATATTGTAATAATGACAGGTATGCCTTTTCTCGCATTAGTCTGTTAGAATAATTTTTTGACTTTATTTGCCATAAGCAGGGATTAGCTCTATAAAAAATATCTATCAATCCTGTTATAAAGTCAGGCTGATTACACGTAGTTTCGCTCATAAGACTTATTCATTTGGAAAAAACAATACTGGTTTTAATAAGCCCCATAAGATTTACCTCAACTTAAATGTCAATATCACTGATGTCACTTTCGGAATCCGCAATGTTTTGAGGCCTTATTCTCCATTGGTCTCCTTTGAATGGAAGACTTTCAAAAAATGCTTTATATTCGCTAGGTAGCCCCGGATGATTTTATTTTGAACAGAGACAAAAGGTCGTCACACTTCTATTTTTTAAGAGGAAGTTGACTTTGATACAAAGGCTCTATGTTATTATTTGCAGAGGATATACGTGTTTTACGATTGCAATTAAGTCGTCTAAATTATAATAACATAACTTTATAAATTAAATTCATATTTAAATGTATTTTCACATATCTGGATCATTTTATAATTGACTACGTAGAATTTCCAAAATCTGTTTCCCTCTTGACATCATTTTCGCACGAACAGTGTTTACAAAACACTGTGAAAACAATTCAGCAGCACATCACCACACCTGTTGATACAAATTCACAACTAGATATCTCATAGACACCGGCGAGTAACTTAATAATGCTACGTGTTATGTTATCTATGAATGCTATAACTAGGTACCTCAAGATGTCTACTTATAGAATGTACATATTGAGAGTTAACTGTTTTTGGTCACTCGTAAAACACTGGTTGCTCGTTCAAGATATCTAGAGGTCAGATTCAACTGGATAACTCAAAGTGCATTAATTTCGAGTTATCTACTTGTTGCACTAAGGGGATAATATACTTAAATAGGAATATATACTTTCCAAGTCTTATAAAAAGTATAGGCTGTAAGAAAATTTTAATGGACAATGTTATTATTTAATATTTTTTACAGAATATCCATATTTTAAAAGACTACTATATTTTACAGAGTATAAATATATGATACAAAAAATTTTATAGATTAGTTATAAATTATTGTAAATGCTATTGTTGATGTTAGTGCCAAAAGTAAATTATTATTTCTGAAATTTAGGAAAATTGTTTCATTTTACCATTTAAACATTCCGTTACTTTTAGTAGACTCTGTTGCACTTAAGAAGAACACACGTGAAGTTGCAGTCGTATGCGCGAACTTGTCAAAGCCAGCGCCATATTGTAAAATGGACATTCGACTTTAAATCAGTAGCATAACGTAAAGAAACTTTAGCTATGGAACAAGGTGAGTCTTCATGTCTATTATACATCATAGTACTTCTATTGAGGTACACAAAATTAATTCCATATATTTTGAGTTTCTTTCAAGCAAAAATTCAACACTCAAGCACAGAGAGCTCTCATTACTTTATGAATTTTGATATAAAAACTTGAACCCAAGAAGAGCCTAGTTACCGAGATTCAGGGTGTTCAAAATTTGTGATGACATAAAATCTTGTCAATTTTTGGTTAAAAATTCCACATTTAATAAATTATGTATAATTTATTCATCCATATTTTACAAATCTCATTCTTTTTATTTAACAAATTTTTTATACCACATAAAACTAGTAGCTCCACATAAACTAAACCACGTCAAAATATAAGATAAATGTTCGTTCCTTAAAGCGATTCTAGTTTGTCCTCCAATAGGTCCGTTTGGAATATCAAAATCATTGGTAGCGTCCAAGAAAATCGGCGCAGCACCCGTCACTGCCGTCATATGATTTAAATCTCTGAAAAATATAGCAAATTTGTTGTAAGTACCATCTGGGAAAATGTCATTTTGATTTTTCATCAAATAATCATAATTTCGATAACACACCCTGCATTCCCTTCAGCTCACAATAGCTACCCTAGATAGAAATTTGCATACATTTTACCTGTAAAAGTAGATATTGCTACCCTCTTTATTTTTCATTGTGAAGGTAGGTCTGGGTTCGTGACTTCGCAATACACCTATTACATCCACAACTCCTTTAACTTGACCTTCTTGCCTTGTTCTAGGATCTTTTAGTTTATTAGGTACCCATCCTCTATTTATTAATATGGTATCACTAAAATGATGCTTACATATATATTTTCAATATAACAAGTTAAATGCCTATTCGTTATTATATAATAAAAACAAAGTATTACTCTCTATTTTCCAACTTTAATGGAGTGACAACCAAGTAACCCTGAGTTGAATTTGCACTTCCAGACACAAGTGAACTTTTTGTAGAGGCATCCCCTTTTACCAGCATTGAGCGGGGACCAATGTATAATTCTTTATCATGAAGAAATTCACCTCTCACATGGAATGAGTTATATTCCAATTTCTTTATATCATCCAATCTGAAACGTGTTTGCTATTATTTTTTCTATCTGTTTTTGTGATATTAGACATACTCTTCCGGTAATTTAACTGGTTGACTGGTGGTTTTTTCTTGTAAATCTGCTAAAAGCTTTTCTTTCCATTTTTTTCTTTGTATTTGCCAGACACCCAAAGAAAACGTAGTTGCGGGAATTGCCTACGAATATTGTAATTAATAATTAACAAATTACGGCATTAAAAACATTTACTAAAAGAAACCAACCAAAGGTTCCAATTTTTTTTACATCGACAGACTGGCGTAGCTTTGGATTCCTATCAAGTGTACAATAATGCTGAGTTGCACTTAGTTTTGAATCTAACAGTCTGGAATATTGTATTATTTTATGCATTTTAACGTTTTAAGATAAATTTAAAAATTAATTTACATCAACATTTCACTTTGGCTATGTCTCCACATAGGTTAACAGGTGCTTCTTTTCGCAGTAACCACTGACTCACAGCACATGCCAAGCCAAACTGTCCATAAAATACTGAAGTATTTTATGCAAACTGTCAAAGATTACACCAGCTAAGCTAAGTTGAGCTGGTGTATTCTTTGAAATTTGAAACTGTCCTCCAACGCTCCAACCTAATATCACAGAGTACACCATCCAGATGGTGTACTCTGTGCTAATATGGTCAACCTGTCAAAGTCAGCTGTTCTGGAATTGTCTATAGAAATATATCTCTGTCTATGATCGTGGTTATTTACTAAAAAAATTTGAGGTTATGGTGGTATATTTTGTTCTTTTTAAAGAATGGATAACAAAACCAAAGGTATACAAATTATAATGGTATATACTATATATAGATTTTAATTTTATTGTTTATAGTACCTCCAGGCTGGAATGATCCACCTATGTTAAATTACAGTCCATCTAATCCACCACCAAAATCACGGATATCGAACAAAAGGGTAGCTTTCCCTTTAAATAACACAATTAACCCTGGTTCCGCAATTCCTCCACCATTAAACAATGTTCCACCTATGGTTCCACAGTGTAAGAATAAATTATCAAAAGAAAGTATTGAACAAACTTTAAGTGGGCTATTGCATTCTGAAGAAGCTAAAAAAAGGTTCCATGAAATATGGAATTATGAGGTACCGGAAGAGTTTATAAACGAGGTTAATCTAATGACTAATTGTTTATCTGCTAATAACAAAGAAGGTGCAGTACATCATCAACAAAAACTTTTGTTAAAGTATGAATCAATTTGTGATATTTGGTTGAAAGATTTAACTTTTTAAAATAATTTAAATAGGTAGGTATCTAGTAAGATTTATAAAATGGCACTATTGTATGTAACTATGTTTTGTTGAGATGTGCCAAATCATATAAATACCTAATATAATATATTGTCACAGCAAAAAAATTACATTATTTGTTAAGGTCAGTAGCCTTACATATGATTTCGATTGATTAATTATATCATGAACCAGTGGCATACCATAATGTTCAGAAGGGTACATTTTTTCACCTGATATATCTAAAAAATGCAAGTTTTGAGCTTAGATAACTACAAACTGATGAGTAGTAGACTGTAGAGAATACTATCATAGGTATCAATAAACAAAACTTAAAAACACATTGAATAATTTTGTATTAATTCTGTAATAAAATTATTTTAAGGAATTAGTTTGAATGTTTCACAAGAAGATAATTATATGTATGAGATAATATAAGATGTTTATGTGCAGCTGTGCCCTCAATGGGCTCGTTTACTAAAATTTTTAAATCATTTTTAACTGTCGTAAAACAAAGTACCAAGGATAAAAATGTGATTCTGAAAATTTCATGTCAATAGAATATGTCGTTCTCCTAATATAACCAATTAAACAAGCATACCGTAGCATGGCGAAGACTATGACTGTGACGTCACCGCTTATGAAAGTTAATGTGCACAAACATTACGCTTTTGACTGTAACGTGACTCGCGTAAAATTTATTTATTTTGAATTACTCGCAAAATTTTGTGTGAATGAAATAAAATGTGTGGACCTAATTTTAAAAAAGCAGACTCATTAAATCTTCCAGAAGTGGACTTACTAATGATTATGGAGCTTTTTAATCAAAGACACGAGTTTATTAAATTATAATTTTATACTATGTGACACATCGTTTTTGGCTTTGGTTTTTGGCAAGAATGATTAAAAATGTCAATATTTTCATAAATGATCTCAAATGATATACAGGGTGATTCCAGATGTTTTATTTTATTTCTGGTCTGGTGGACAAAGTTACGGAGATAACGCTACAGGTTACTCAGTAACAAATTGCAATTTTATTAACTGCAGACTGCCCAATTAAAGGAGCTTCTCCAAATGCTATTTATGATGATTGTGTAGTGGAAATTAAATCACCAATGTTGAAAAGAACGAGAAAAACTTATTTTGATGAAGCAGGTAATATTAGTTCCAAATGTTTACATCAGATTTAAATGTACATGCACCTCACTGGTAAAAAAGCGATATTTGTTAGAGCTGATCCGGACTTTGAATCAAATAAAATAATTTATTTTAAAACAATATACGCCAGTTTTGTTGATGAGTTACTGAAAAATATTACCTGTTTTTTGGAAAAAAAGCAGTACCTATTTAATAAAATTTAATTTGTGAAGAACTGATCCATTATTTTATCAAATAATTTTGAACATTGATAACACCACAAGCTATAAGAACAATATCATCTACGTATTTAAAAAAATTTAGATTAATACAAGCGTGTGGTTTTCAATAACCCTCTCAATATGGATTCACAACGTGTTTTATAAGGTAATTTATAACGATTCTTATTGAAGATTAATAAAATCCTAAGAATACACAAACAAAGTATGTTGACTTATCAGTGATTGCTTTGAGTCTTTTCATGCTTTTCTGCCATTGCTTCCGTTTTTTTTGTATCCTTATTAATAGAAATAAATGTTTTGTTGGATGTTTTAATCGTAGTACTTTTACATTCTGGAACCGCACAATATTTATAGCTTTTTTCACTCTGGTTCTGGTCCATTGTGTCGAATTGTTTAAATTATTTCTAAACGTTCTCATTTCACAAACATAACACTGTTTAGAGTTTGCTAAAACGTATAATAAATAATAAGCATATAAGCTAGCAAAATACTGTTACTAGCTAAGTAGTCATCTAAGCGAGAACCGATCGGCGCGGTATCCGCTCTCTCAACGAGAGATTTCATATGGGATGACGTCACGCCTGAAAGAGGAGCGCTGTTTAATGTTTATAATTTTTTTTAGGCGACTTACGAGTCTCGCTGACATCTAATTTTTTGCACAGAGCCTCAAAATGATGTGCTCTTCCCAATAATAAAATAAATAAAAATATGTAAATGAGCCCATTGAAAAATTTTACTATATTAAATTATTTTAAGTGTAAACGCGCCATAAAATAAACAAAAATTATCATAGACATTTGTTGAAGGATTTGCACAGTCTCCACGTAAATCGTCTGTACCATAGAGAAATATAATATAATGAGAGTTGTCGACCCTGTAGTAACAGTTGGCATCACGTCGATCGAAGCGCACCAGGAAGGGTTGTTGGAACTAATTTTTGAGAGCGGGATATTTAAATTGGTTAGTTTGGATTGTGGGTATGTTAATCTCACAATTTGGCTAAAAATTGTTTATTATATAATTATTTCATTACAAAATATTAAAACTAATAACATTTTTCTAATGAAATGATTATAACTAATAAACAATTTTAAGACACATAAATTAGATAAATGAGAAATCAACAATAATTTGAAATTTTTATTAAACTGCACATAATATAACAAATAATCTACATATATATTATTATCATCAATTCATCGAACATTTACATATTATCAATCACAAAATAACATATTTTTACTAAACTTACATTATATTTTTCGGAAAGTTAATCCAATATCACATCCAAGTGCACATTATTTTGAAAATTATTCACAAAAACTGCAAAAATTTAAATAAAAAGAAGTTAGAAAGTAGATTCTCCATTTCTATGAAGACAGGAACAGGTCTGAAACAAAATAAATAAAATGCATTACCTTAAGTTACAATTTGTTAGGTAGATGAGTTTCTGTGAGGCTATCATTATTGTTAGAAAAAATAAGCTTTCATTTCAGGCAATAGCTACAGTATTTTCAAAAGCTTGGGTATTATTATTATGTTCAACTACTTTTGGTAGTAGTGTATGATCTAAGTATTACAAAGGTAAAACAAATCTAATAAGTATTTTGCATTGAACCTGTGAATGCATTATTATTAAAATGATCTTTACACAACCTTTGATCCTTTGATGTAGAAGGAAATTCTAAAATGTTGTACCACTGTTCACTTTGATTAATATCAGATGGAAATTTGAAAAATGTTTTATTCTTACTACAAATTGCGAAGTGGCCAAAAATATTCACTAAGTACTACAATTTTTTGCATGACGTATTGCTATGACGTATTATATTTGGTGATGGTATTTTAAAGGTTTACTTACTCTTATTTCCTTAATTAGAACTAAAATCCTTAATAAATTTATAAATAAACTAATTTTAAATCCGATTCACCATTTTGTAGAATAATGATTGACACATGATTGACACTTTCACTATGACTTTGAGTTTGACAAGCAGAAGCTAGATTCACACCAGCCAATGTATGATTGATTTTGTATATTTTCGTTTTTAATGACTTAAAAGTTGATATACTAGGATATTACATAATATTTATCGACATTGAAGGATAAATAGTAAAGTGAAATGTAATTTATAGTATTTTAAACCATTTTATTCTATTTCCCTTTTGTAAAAAGTCTTGTAGTTCTCACGACCGAAGCGACTCGATGCGCGGGTCAGTTGCGCAGAAACACTGTGCCTTATACCGCCTATAGGGAAAAATCACGAACCGCGAGATGGCGCTGCGAAATCCAAAATGTCGGATCGGAGGGTGAACAACAAATATTCTGTCTTCGTTTTTGAAATTTTTGTGTTGTATTGCTGGATTTGTGTCATAAGATATCTATTAATAGTGCCTGTGAAAGTAGAGATATCAATTTCGGATATTCTGGATTGTTGGTGAACGTGTTCGGCCAATTAATGAAGGTGAGGTTCCAATGAAAAAGTTATTAAAAGCTTATGTATGAGATCTCCAACAATATTACAATCCCCCATTATAAAACTCAGTGAGTCCTGGATTTGTCAATGTTCCTGTAAAGAAGGATTAGGAGGACACTGCAAGGATATTATTGCTACATTGATTTATATTAACAGGTAAATAAGTTTTCTCGATTACCTAAGAAAGCAAGTAGGTAGATGATTTCAAAACAACACATCCCTGTTTGCCTCCTCTCTTTTTCATGTTTCAGATATGAGATGCTAAAACCAGTAAGCTATACTGATCTCTGGCTCAAAAATAGGGAAAGGAAAAAAGACAATAGAGAGAATCAGTAGGCCAGAACCATTTTAGTCATTTAGTCACCCAGGAATTAAAAAAAAAGAAAATACAATACAACAGCTAAACTGAACAAAAAAAACTTTTAATCTTGCCTACAGTAAGTTTTAGACAATGAAAACGAACAATAATTAAGTCATTTGAATATGTTGAACATCAGCACTTTTTTAATACCTGCATGTGTAGGGGATTCTGCTTTGGCAACATTTTTGGGAAGATATCGTCAAGTAAAAGAACAAATGGGTGGATCAGTGTATGATTCAAGAAATAAGGAGAAGTTGTATAATTTAATTTTAAAATGGCATATCGGCCATTTCGATTGGAGAGAAAAAAGCTTCATCTGTTTGACTTACCTGTTCTCTTTTATGTGTTGTTTGTTTTTATTTTCAGGCATCTAGATCATATTATGCAAGATGTATTGTATCACAATAAAAAATAATAAATAATATAAAAAAGTTATTATTGTTTCATTATATAAGCAAAGGTATGTATGGTTTTGCACAATAATTATAAATAGGTGGAAGACTTTATGCAATAATAAAAACAAATTTTGCTTTTCATATCATTTAATCTATTTTATGCAGAATACAAATAAAGAAACATTTATAATACTAATTGACTAAATGAAAAAATATAGAATAAAATATGGTATAGCAAAAATAATAAACCAGAAGTAATTGTTTTGAGTTCTCACTTACTGTCGGTCACTTCCACATATATATTATATATTTTTGTATGTTGATATTTAGTCACTGGAAGGTTCTGGCTAGGAAAGGATCCATTTTTCAAATGCTTCCTCTGTGTTGTGGAGGTAACTATATATTGAATAATAAAAAATATAAATTGAAGTGAAGAGAATCTGATAGTAAAATTATTGAACTTACCACAAAAAAAACCTCTTTCAGAAAGTGCTTGCTGCAAACAAGCATGTATTTTGAGATAGGCTTCCCTATCTTCAAGATTTTTTGCCATTTCTTTACTGCCTTGGGATTCAAAGGGAATTTATGTAGAGAAATATCCGAAGTACTGTATGATGCACATTGAGGAACTGAGCACATTTTGCGTGATCTTACCTCATTATCTCTTCCAATCCGCTGCATTTTAAGATTTGATGTTTATTTGAAACAACTATTGTTCATAAAATAACGTAAAAATATATCACTTTCGACCTAAATCACTTAAAATTGTATAAAAATCTCACACTTCACCCATATAAACACATTTGGGTTAGTTTGTTGTTCACCCTCCGAGTATTTCGAACGATTAATTGTAGATGTCGCCCACTCCGAGATTCTTCCCTATACTTCAATCCGTCTCTTTTATTTTGTCTATGTCTGTACCATACCATAAGCTTCAGCAAGTGGATGCATAGCCAGCTACAGTGGCCATGAGTGGATGAGTTCTCTACCATAGACAAATATTATATTTCTCTATGTTCTCTACCACAGATAACATACACATTTAATTCTTTTGGATTGTTAAACACCTGTCATAAAAGGCACTTCATTTTTTATTATTTTCTCTTCACCACGTTGAAATTTTTAGTTTCTTCATTTCCGAATTGATTCAGCACGCGTGCAGAAGTGCCACTTCGCCACTAAACTGATTGCGGATGCCTCTACAAAATGTAGAAGTTTTAGTTCGTATAAGGTAAACTAAATATATTCAAAAAAGCTGGTGATGGTGACCAGGCAATTCAATTATTAGGAATGTAGAGTAGATTACAAAAAACCTTTCAACATAAAAAATATATACTTTAGCAAACAGAAGCTGATGCTTTTGTATACTTTCCGAAATAATTACCCAGTATTACCCAGATTGAATTATATATGAATGTAATAGCCACTTTTTTATATCTTTATTATACTTTTTTAGGATGTACAGTGCCCCCAAAGGTTCAGAATGTATTCAAGGATTATCAGAAATATCAGTACACAGTGGTGATATCAAGAATACTCCAACTGTCAATGAAAAAATGACAAAACAAGAGATTATTAAAAGTTTGGTAGAAGAAATTGACAAGTTGCAAAAGGATTTGGATGCTGATAGATCGGGAACTGGATTTTATCTGGATAAGGATAATAATCAAAATATGCTGGATGTAATGATGGCTTTAACAGGTGAGACTATTACAGCAGAAGAGTTAACTAAAAGAAAAGTAGAACGCATTAAACAGTTGGAGGATAGGATGTATTCGAAAGTAAGAGAATTTGAAGAAACTGTAGCACAATGTGAAGAAGATTTACAAATAGCGAAAGCTACCAAAAAGGAACGAGACATATTTTTAGAACAGGAGAGGTTCGTTTCCAAATGGTACGAGAATCAAACCAGTGAAAAACTAGCGGAGGCAAAAAATCTATTAGTAGTAACTAAAAATCTGCACAATGAGAATGAAATTCTATTGGCCCAATTGGAACATCAGTTCGATATAAACGTTTTTAATCAGTAAAAGGAAGTAGGAAGCGTTTTAAAAATGCTGGATCAATTCGGAAATGAAGAAACTCAAAAATATCAATGTGGTGAAGAGAAAATAAAAAACGAAATTGAAGATAAAATATTGGATTTTAAAAATAACTTTAAAAAATCGTCGGATACTATAAAAAATATTTCCATCGAATTAGAATTCAAAGCTAAAGAAGCAAAAAGTGTATTTTGTGTAAGAAAATCAATTTTAACAAAATCAAAGAAAAATCCAGATATACAAATTTACAATTGGTTTAAAATTGTGAAGCTTCTGCTGTGACAACTTTGAATTTCTTATCCAGAACCCTCTTGGGGCACTACATGTATCCTTGAACATCATGTATCGTCGGAAAAATCTTCTTTTATGATGCCAGTGCCCCCAAAGGTTCAGTATGTATTCAAGGATTATCAGAAATATTAGTACACAGTGGTGAAGATATCTGCAAATTATTACAAAGAGGTATTATGAAAAGACAGATTGCTCCGACACTCATGAATCATCAAAGTTCCCGATCACATACAGTTTTTTCTATTGTTGTTAACACTAGAGAAACTACAGTATCTGGAGTCGATATCCTTAAAACTGGAAAAATAAATTTGGTCAACTTGGCTGGTAATGAGAATATTTCTAGATCTGGTTGTAAAGATCTGAGGGCAATGGAACTGGCAAATATTAATAAGTAAGTTACATTAAACCTTGAATACATGTACAATTTTACAAAAATACTAATCAAATACTTTGCTACAGGTCTCTTTTGACTCTCGGTAGAGTTATTCATGCCTTAGTTGACAAATCTCAAAAGCACAAGCACAAAATTGTATTTTGTGTAAGAAAATCAATTTTAACTAAATCAAATTATTATATTGATAAAATTAAAGAAAAAACTAAGATTATCGAAGATGTTTTGGTCCAGCATTAACAGCAGCTCAATATATTGAATTTGGAAATTCCCAAAACAGCAGAGGCTTACAGGAAAAATTCAGAAAAGGTAATTTTGAAAACAAAGATTGTAATACATAGTTATTTGTGATTTTTAGTTTTTAGAAAAAATTACCCAAATGAAATCATCCAAAGAGTTGATTAATAATAATGTAAGAGAGCAAAATATGGTAAACCTTCGGAGCTTAGAGAATTCGTTAATGGAAAGGATACAAGAAAATGAAGATGGAATACAGGAAAATGAAGATGGAATACAGAAAAATGAAGATGCAATACAGGAATATGAAGATAATATATTAAAATTACAGGAAAAGAAATTAAAATTGCAGGAAAAGAAATTAAAATTGGAAAGAGAGGATGGCAGAAGAAAGTGTCAACGAAAGGATTAATAAGGAATCTTACGAATCTGTGAGTTTTTACATTTAGCATGGATTATAGGCCGATTCATGCAACATGCATTATAATTACATTTTCATTACATTATGACTACACTTAAATTACATTGGTCGCGTTCATCACAACGTAGCGCTACCTAAGCGATCATCAATTTCTTCCTGAACACGTATTTGGTTAACTGATCAGATTGAGCGATGTGGTATCAGTCGCCATTTTTTCAATTAAAATACGCTACACGCTACCGATTGATGATGCATTAACTGTCATTTATGACATATTTTGGGAAAATATTATAAATATCATTGTTTGGAGATATTTTAGTGAAAATAAGTGAAGAGCTTTTTTTTTTTCTTTCAGTTAGATGGCTTTGGCAAAAACCAATTAGCCAGATCAATTTTTAGTTATTTGTGAAGTGAAGAGCTGGAGGTGACTTATTATTTCATTAATAAATTGTAAAGTTTGTCAGGAAATTCGACTTTTCATGGTATGCTCCAAAGTGGGGAGTTCAATTTATTGTAATTAAATCCCATTTTTTAATGGCTAGAAGTTATACCTATTTCATAATTGTCGTATATATCAAATAAAATTGAGTTGCTGTTGTTGCATTCATTGACATTTGACATATTATGTCGATGGTTTTATTAGCACATTCAGCAGAATTACGAACTGATGGATCACTCTAAAAATCGCTACCTGATCAACTTTGTTGGGATGAACGCGACCATTATCACTGTCTACTCAAACCAGTTCATGGAACGAATTAATTATGAACTGACAAGACTGGCAAATTGATAAACGTCATATTATTTGAATCGTTTGTGGTTGTGCTAGAAGGTCAGTTATTTGCAATTATTTGGAAGCTATGAGGTTCTCTCAGCAAAAACGTGTTGGAATATATCAGTTTCACTATTTTTGAATGTATTAGTTGCTGCTCGAAATAGGAGACCTCGGAATGACAGCTGTAATATTTTTGGCGCATGCGATTTCATGGTTTTTACCATAGACATTATATTATATTTCTCTATGGTTTTCACTAAAAATATAATGTAATTATAATTTATAGTTGAAAGTAGACCAACTTCTTGATGCAATAGTGTAATTGAAATTCAATAATGTGGTTGCATGAACATCATATACGAAACTATAGTAATTAACTTTTTCTAATGTAAATGTAGTTATAATATAATGAAAATGTGATGATAATGAACGTTGCATGAATCCGCCTTTAATTTAAAGCATTGGCTTAATTAATTCAGTTCACTCTAGGACGATTTTATTAAAATAATAATAATAATAAACATCATTTATTGGTACAACCAAATGGCCATCGACCGAGGTCCTTCAGCCAGTATTATTTACATTAGGTGTGTTCTTTTTGACTGAGATCTCAGTTAATCTCGGCTCAGATCGCTAATGTGCGCGTTCTTTTTGATTTACTCACTTCGAAGTTAGCCGAGATTTTTCCTCCCCTTTCAGTATCAGTTGGACTTGAGTCGGAAATAAAGTGGAGGAGATGAAGAAATATTTGATTTTGTTTACATATAAACACACATAACCTAATTTTCTTTTGTTACAAAATACAAATTATCAATTGACTAAATAAAAGAGAAATAATTATGGATACAATAACATTATTAGATGCCGATACGAATTTATATGTTTTATGTCTCTTATTCACGCATGCGTCAGCAGATCGCGCGTTTCAATTGAGTAGTTCGTTCTTTTTGGTGCTTACTCACATCACTTTAACTGAAGTGAGCTGAGATCTCAGTCAAAAAGAACACACCTATAGTTTATTATAATATACTTAATAGTAATAAAAGTAATATTTTGTGTAATTAAAAAAAGTTGAGTTATTGCTAGAATTTTCACTATTAGTACAAGAGCCAGAGCCAAAAAAACTGTTACAATTTCTTAAGGCTGGTTTTTTTGTTAAATCGTTGTAGCTGATGGGTACACAAACATGCTCCGGTCAGTCAAGCGTGCCGTAGAACAGGTGGCTCAGGTGCTATATATATATATAATTCGTTTATTTAGTCAAAAATAACTAATTTTACATAGAAATTTACATGATAATACATTCACATTTAATATAAAAAAATACATAAGTATATATTTAAAATACCTTTAAAATGATAAAACAAAGTCAATTTTACAAAACATAACACAAAAAAACATCAACTAGTCAGCAAGTAATCAGTCAGTTTTCTCTTAAATATTATTATGCTTGTAGAGCATTTAATATCTTCAGGCAAATTATTAAAAGCCTGTACACCTTTTAAAAAAACTGAATTTTGTGTACATTTTTTTGTGGCCCTATGAACTCTAAAATTTTGCTTATTTCTAGTATTGTGTTCATGAACATCATGGTTATAACTTATAATATTTTGTAAATATACTGGGGAGATTCCTAATCACGGAATAAAAGAGTAAATATTTTTCAATAGGCAACCACTGAAGCACATTTAACATGGAGTTGATTGGTTCCAGTCGCGAACAGTTCAGTATTATCCTCATACCTCCATTCTGCAACCTTTGCAATCGCTGAAACTCATTTTGGTTAAGCAAATATTAATGTATCATTTGCCGGGGGAACAAAATGAATTTCTAAAAGCTGAAAATTGTTATACGACTTCTCTATTGTATAAAATAAAAGTTGTGTTGGTCAGTCTGTCATATATTAGAACAGAGCTGGTCAGTCAGTCCGGATAGACGTATGATAAATAATTATTAAGTGCAATTCGTTTCTTAAACTTCAAATTTTGTCTGAGGGTTCAGAATTATGTATTGAACATAAAAAAATTTGTCAGTCATGTGTTCAGTAGAACAACGTCCGTCAGCCTGGTGAAAAAGGTAAAGGTATACCGCGCGCGCCGTTTGAGTTTCAGGCTGCGTATTGCGCTATTTCTACGTTTTGTATTGTTAATTTAACAATCAGAAAACTTCATTTGATGTTTTAATTTGTGGTTCATACGTACGTACATTTTAATTCTCGATGAGGACCTCCACATTTGGTGCATTTTATTGGTTCATTGCATTTGTCTGTAGTATGTAATTTTTGGCAACGGGAGCAGGGATGTGGAATTGGCGCAGGTGGAGTGCTTGGGTATACCTACTGGATAGTGTCTATGTTATTGTAGAAAAAACCTTTCTTCAAAAGGTTTTCAGTTGAGGTGATGATACATCCTGAGATTATTCTAATGAGTGTGGTAGCTTTTTGTGTGGCTTTTGAAATTATTCTCTTGCAGTACCTACCTGTGAATGATGTTGACCTTCTTTAGCTGTTCGCTTATCTCTTTATCTATTATTTCATGTTATACCGAACCTTTGCAGACACTGTTTGAGATTGTCGAGTTGCTTACATGTGTGGTGTTTTGTTGACGTTTGTGTTTCTGCAAAATTTAAGATTCGTTTATCACCAATTAGTTTTTGGAGAGAGACACTCTAGGTGTTCACTCATCAACTATACTAGTACTAGACTGGGGTGACGATTTTATTAAAATAAATGTGTTGTTTTTACATTTTAGATGCAAAATTGTATCGAACTTCCCACGTTGTGCAAACAACAAGGGAACCACGTGCAAGAATTGATGAAATATTTAAAAGAATTTGAAGAAAAGTTGAATGCGACCGCATCAATTTTAGACCAAAAATTTGACGAGGTAAGATCCATATATTGTTGCAGTCTATCTATACACCCACTTGTATACATGTCAATATACTTGTCATATTTTGTATGTTATGTTGTTTTAGATAACGGAAAACACCATAGAAAATTATAAAAGATCGATTTTCAACACTTGCGAAGTTGTGGATAAAACATTGGACGAAAAAGTCAGTATATTGTTGGAAAATATTGAGATGATGATGGGGAAATCCGATACGTTGGATTCTTTCAGAAAGTTCATCAGTAAAGTTGAAGAGGTAAATATTTATACAAAGTGGACTGTTTGTTGTGATTTTCCCCTTTCCCCATTAGTTAATTGTTTCAAAGACAGTCGGTATAGTTGAAATAATACCCTTCTTGGTGTGCGTCATTGATTGTTAATCTCCTTCTATCACATTACGTAGGAAGAAATGGAAAAAAAAGGCAGGTCTGTGATTAATCCTAATAAAAATATCACAATAATGAACCGTTTAAATGTATTACAAACGTTAACCCCAATCCTTGACTTACAAAAATTTGATTGGTTGATGTTTAGAATACGCGCCAGCACAACCTATGACGCACACCAAGAAGGGTATTATTTTAACTATATAGTTGAAATAATACCCTTCTTGGTGTGCGTCATCGATTGTTAATCTCCTTCTATCACATCACGTAGGAAGAAATAGCGCAACCTATCAATCGCGAGGTTAAAATACTAGGAAGGCGTAACTTTCGTAGCGGCAATGTTTCTTACGTCTTTTTCTACTGTCACACTGACCGTTCTTGTCAGGTGTGTACTTTGTTGCTTACGGTCAATTATTATTTATGAAAAGTGAATATTAATCTTATTGTTTTATTTATTTGAACAATACAAAAATATGCCTAGATACACGAAAAAACATCAGTATTTTGAAAGTTCTTAAGTATTTTCAGTTAGAAAAAGAAGCTGGTAATTACGAATTTCATAGCCTTTTCGAATTTGTCTGAATACGATCCAGATGATTTTATTTATCAAATTTAAGGTTAGCTACTTGTCAAAAGAGCAAATAAAATAAACGACATGCCGAAAACCCGGATATACGTCACAATCGATGACGCACACCAAGAAGGGTATTATTTCAACTATATTACAGTTTTTTGTGTTTGGGAGCCGTTCTGATATCGGGAGCACTGCAACCTATTGGCTTATTGTACTCTACTCCTACATTTATTCCACCCATCCAGTTATCCCCGTACCTTCGAGTAGACGATATAGGTCCATTGGATGTGTGCCATATACTTCGGGTGGCACATTGGCTTCTCCGAAGATTGTTTGTCTCCTCGAGTCCAGTGCCTCACAGTCAGATAAGATATGGGTTACGGTCTCGGTCTCCATGCCACAAAGTCTGAAGGTTTTACTGTGTACCTGCTTTGGAGTGTTCCTCCACTGAAGTTTATGTTGGCTTTGTACCCATTTTTGTATTTGCCCTCGGACTCCAACATATGCTGTTGCTGAACCTCTTCTCGCGAGTTCATCAGATTGTTCATTTCCAGAAATACCGTTATGTCCCGGCACCCACACTAATCTTACTTTAATGTGGTCTGCTAGTTCATTCAGTTCTTTCTGGCATTCTTCCACCAGTCTGGATGTTACCTTGCGGCTGTTTAAAGCTGCAAGGGCTGCCTGGCTGTCAGTTAGTATGTTTATCCTATGAGTTTCAGTCCTATATTTGTTAATTCTGACACATTCTAGGATATCATAAATCTCTGCCTGAAATACAGAGGTATGTTCTCCTAGTGAAAAGGAGCATCTTGTGTTTCTCATTTCACTATACACACCTGCTCCTGTCCCTTCCCCAGTCTGTGGCTCGTCTGTGTACCAGGTCTCTCCTCGGGGAAGCTTCAGTCTGCTTGGGTCTTGCCAGTCCTTTCTGTGAGGTATTTCTACCTCATATTTGGGACTGGGGAGAAGTTTAGTGGCCATATAGTCTGTTTTCATATCTAAAATGGCTCCACTTATGATGTCCTTGATGGATATGTGTCCTGATCTAACAATTTTGTTGCTCAGGTTATTCTGCTGCCTAAATAGCCCCATCCTTGCTTCCCCCATTATCACGAGGTGTAATGGAGGAAGGCCAAATAAGGCTTCTAGTGCTGCCGTTGGCGCGCTTCGAGCAGCAACTAATACTTTCAAAAGTGGTGAAACTGATATATTCCAACACGTCTTTGCTGAGAGAACCTCATAACTTCCAAATAATTGCAAATAACTGACCTTATAGCACAACCACAAATGATTCAAATAATATGACGTTTATCAATTTGCCAGTCTTATCAGTTCATAATTAATTCGTTCCATGAACTGGTTTGATTAGGCAGTGATATAGTATATTAAGTATCAAGAACGTAAGGGTTGTTTACCGGTCGACAGCAATGTTTGGAGGCTGAGCGTAGCGAAGCCTCCAATTTTGCTGGAGACCGGTATTATCCTTAACGTTCTAGATGCTTATACCATTTTTTGCGCGATCGTATTAAATTTCGAATAAAATGATTTTTATAAGTTTTTATGCTATTTATTTCTTTTTATATTGTTCTGTTCGGTTCTGTTCATTAAAAAATATACATAAACTTTGTTCCTTTTGTGTAATGAAGGAAGTAATATATTATTTAGGACCACTTAAATGTATGTAGGGGTAAGAACGGTAAGTAAATTACTTACCGACGTGTTAGACTTAGAAACCAGTAAACACAACCTACCGTCCTGACAACCGATGCCGTAAATAAATGAAAAAGATCGATCGCGCAAAAATGTAATTTAAGTGTAGTTATAATGTAATGAAAATGGAATTATAATGCACGTTGCATGAATGGGCCTATAATCCATGCTAAATGTAATTTAAAAACTGACAGATTCGTAAGATTCCTTAGCCAGTAGTTCCAAATTATTAATCCTACGGTTGACACTTTCTTCTGCCATCCTCTCTTTCCAATTTTAATTTCTTTTCCTGCAATTTTAATTTATTTTCTATAATTTTAATATATTATCTTCATATTCCTGTATTGCATCTTCATTTTCCTGTATTCCATCTTCATTTTTCTGTATTCCATCTTCATTTTCCTGTATTCCATCTTCATTTTCTTGTATCCTTTCCATTAACGAATTCTCTAAGCTCCGAAGGTTTACCATATTTTGCTCTTTTACATTATTATTAATCAACTCTTCAGATGATTTCATTTGGGTAATTTTTTCTAAAAACTAAAAATCACAAATAACTATGTATTACAATCTTTGTTTTCAAAATTACCTTTTCTGAATTTTTCTTGTAAGCCTCTGCTGTTATGGGAATTTCCAAATTCAATATATTGAGCTGCTGTTAATGCTGGACCAAAACATCTTCGATAATCATAGTTTTTTCTTTGATTTTATCAATATAATAATTTGATTTAGTTAAAATTGATATTCTTACACAAAATACAATTTTTGTTTGATTTTATCAATATAATAATTTGATTTAGTTAAAATTGATTTTCTTACACAAAATACAATTTTTGTTTCTTATCCCTCGAGGATTCAAGCTGTGGCACCGAGAGAGGTTCTGATCAAGAAATTCAAAGATACCATCAAAAAAGAAGATTTTTCCGACGATACATTATGTTCAAGGATACATTTAGCGCCCCAAGAGGGTTCTGGATAAGAAATTCGAAGATGTCACAGCAGAAGCTTCACAATTAATATTTGCCAGTTCCATTGCCCTCAGATCTTTACAGCCAGATCTAGCAATATTCTCATTACCAGCCAAGTCGACCAAATTTTTTTTCCCAGTTTTAAGGATATCGACTCCAGATACTGTAGTTTCTCTAGTGTTAACAACAATACAAAAAACTGTATGTGATCGGGAACTTTGATGATTCATGAGTGTTGGAGCAATATGTCTTTTCATAATACCTCTTTGTAATAATTTGCAGATATCTTCACCACTGTGTACTAATATTTCTGATAATCCTTAAATACATACTGAACCTTTGGGGGCACTGTCATCATAAAAGAAGATTTTTCCGACGATACATGATGTTCAAGGATACATGTAGCGCCCCAAGAGGGTTCTGGATAAGAAATTCAAAGATGTGACAGCAGAAGCTGCATGATTTTAAAATAATTGTAAATTTGTATTTACAGATTTTTCTTTGATTTGGTTAAAATTGATTTTCTTACACAAAATACACTTTTTGCTTCTTTAGCTTTGAATTCGAATTCGATGGAAATATTTTTTGTAGTATCCGACAATTTTTTAAAGTTATTTTTAAAATCCAATATTTTATCTCCAATTTCGTTTTTTATTTTCTCTTCAGCACGTTGATATTTTTGAGTTTCTTCATTTCCGAATTGATCCAGCATTTTTAAAATGCTTCCTACTGCCTTTTGCTGATTCAAAACGTTTATATTGAACTGATGTTCCAATTGGGCCAATAGAATTTCTTTCTCGTTGTGCAAAATTTTTAGTTACTGACTACTTCAAGAATTATATTTAATTTAAGAAGTTATCTTAAATGTACTACTTGTGTTTTGTTTAATGTTTCATACTTTATTTGTTGAACATGTGTATGTTCATTGATATATCTACTAAAAACAAATATGTTCATGTTTCGAACATGAATACTTTATGTAATATTTGTGATTTTTTTTACCAATAAATGTTTCTAAAAATATGTACAAATTTTTTATTACCAAAAATTGTTCTCCTATTTTTGATGGACCTCAAGAAAAAAAGCTGTGTATTTAAATTCTTATTTGAAATAAGTGGTACCCTATATTATGTCATCATGGTTGTAATATAATGTTGGTACTTACCTATATGAAATTTGATGTTCATCTTCAAAACAACATGCATTGTGCTGATACATGTAAATGTAACAATCATAAATTATAATCAGCCATCATATAGACTGTTGAGTACAGATTATGCTTGTATTAGACTTTTCAACAACTTACTAGACACTATCGAAATCAAAGAATATAAAAAGAAGTTCAAGAAGACTGCTTTATATTTAGTCCTAAATTAAGAACCTTCCACAGCTGAAAAATGTCCTCAGGAGGACCTGTAGGAAGGAAGGAGAATCTACTTTTGCTTTCAAATTCTTTATATTATACCTATTTATATTTTTTAAATGCTTTCATTCCACTTGCATGTGTACTAACTGTGATGAGGATATTATTTTAATTTATAATTGATTTTATGAATCCTGTTGGTAAAACTGTTCCTATTGTTTATTTTTATATGTACTAATCATACACTTATTTTACAGAACATATAAATTTTCAATTGTGATATTGTATAGCAAAATAGTAGGACACACTCTCTGCAAATTGTTTTGGTACTTTTCAGCATTCCACTTATAGCACAACTACCACATCTTCTTTGAGTTTGAAATAGTCCAACCACAATTTGTATATTCCACCAATGCTATCTTGAAATTGTCTTTCTTGGAACAAAAATTGGTATTGGTTCTAATCACATATAATTGGAATTATTTAAAAGAAGTACCTTCAATCAATTGTAACTCTTTGATGTGCTGAGAATAGTCCCAATTACTACTGTACAGTGACACACTCTGAAATCTCTGTGGATTTCATTCATACTTATCAGCATTTTTGAGGCATTATCTGTAACAACAGAAAAAATCAGTGATAATAGTGATTGATGGGTACATATTTGTGCATAATGTGTAGAAATAATATGTGGAATATTTTTTTATTGTTTTCATAACTATTTTGCAACACAATTATATAAATATATTGAAGAAACTTACCTTTAACCAAACATAGCACCAGCTACGCGAGATTCTTATTTTTTCCTTGAAATTTGCTAAAACCAAGCATGTTAAAATAAACAAACCACAAACCATCTCCATTTACATATTACATAACCTTGAAATCCTTGAATAATTTACCATGACATTCCAACCAACTAAACATTTCAGACCAATTTGCTACACGAGCGCCATCACAATTTAACGACACTTTTCAGATTTTGTGCACAGAGTACACCCAATACACCATCTACAACGAGAGGAAAGCTTTATCGGTTCCTTTGAAGTCGGACACGATATTGAGCGGAAATACCCATGGGAAATACGTGGCACAAAAGCAAGGATGTAAAATGAGAATTCTCATCTAACATCCTTGGCACAAAAGGGGGTATGTTTTGTGATACGTCGATGCATTGACACATAAACTACTTGATTCACTGAGAAAAGTAACACTACACTAAGAAAAATAGTAGTGTTGATGAACATCCCTCCCAATTGGACCTATGGAATATTTTTTTAACTACTAACATGAGAACACCTTATTATTCATCTCATGTGTGTAATGAGAAGTGACTCATTTTTAACCTAATCTTAAAAAAGGTGGAACGTGTCGCGGGACACACGGTAGGAACTTTAGTTCCTTTTAAGCTAAAGTTATGTAATACATCTTTTTTTTTTTGAAATAACGTTTATTCATATAACATTTATTACAATAATAGAACTACTGTAAAAAATTCTCAAATCAGTGCTTTTAAACACTGGCCTCGAGAATAACAAAACATAATAGTGTTGCAAATGCAGTTAATCAATTTTTATAAATTGTTTCAGTCTTCCAACAAAACTTCTATAACTACTTAAATCTTTCACACATTGCGGTAACCTATTAAACGCTTTAAATGCATCTATAATTGGATTGTTTAAACCTATATTAGTCCTTGTAAATGGTTGATAGATGTTATTATGAGATCTTGTCTGGTAATCATGCACATCCCAAGAATACTCAATATTTATGTTGCATTTCTGCTGATTGTTAAGGATTTTATAAACAAGCTTGCACTGTTCAATTTCCAAAATTCCTTTTAACCTATTTAAATGTAGATCCGAATAAATTATGTTTGTGCTAGTGAGCCAATCATAGTTAAATAATATTTTAAGAATTTTGTTTTGTAATACTTGTGCTTTATGAAAATTTACTTCCCCACACATACCCCACACAGGCAAAAGATACCTAAAATGTGTTAAGAAAAAAGCATTATAAACTTGAAATTTACTTTTTTTAGACAAATAGTCTCGACTTTTGTACAAAGCGGACAGCATTGAAGTGATTTTTTCAGAGATTTTTGTTATATGTGAGGACCAGTTCAAATTTTCATCTACAATTATTTATTACAAGTATTTTATGTAACATACTTTCTCTATAAGTTCACCATTGATGTTAATATGTAGTTCATTAATTAATTTATTTTTCTGTTTAAATACAATATATTTAGTTTTGTTAATATTAATTTTTAATTTATTAGAAAACAGCCATTTGAGATAAATATTCAAGTCGTTATTTATTCGGTTATTTAGGGTAATTTCATCTGTTCCCGTGTATAGCAACACAGTATCGTCTGCAAAGGTAAAATATCTTGCCTCCAGATTGGCGCACTTCAGATTCAGCACATAAAGAGAGTACAACAGAGGTCCAAGGACTGACCCCTGTGGCACCCCATAAGCACTGGACAACCATTTACTGCTTGTATCCTGTAGCTTTACGTACTGATTTCTATCAAGTAAATATGTCTTAACTAAGCTGTACATAACACCCCCAAACCCCATTCTCAATAATTTACTCAATAATATATCTATACTAACCACGTCAAAAGCTTTTTTTAAGTCGACGAACACTGCTATAACTATCTGTTTCCCGTCTAGAGCCCTTGAGATATAATCTATGAAATCAACAGTAGCAGCAAGTGTACTACTGTTTTTAATAAACCCATATTGAAATTTATCGGTCAATAGATGGGTATCAATAAACGATAACATTCTTTTTTTTATTAACTTTTCTACAATCTTAGAGAATACACTCAATACTGAAATAGGTCTGTAATTGTTCATGTTCTTTTTATCCCCTGTCTTGAATAGTGGAGTAATTTTACTGATCTTTAACTCTTGAGGAAAAATTCCACTTTGAATAGTTTTATTAACCAATTGCATCAAAATTGGTAGAATATATTCTCCAAGATTTCGTATATCCCTAACTGTAATCTCGTCATGTCCGGGTGCTGAGTTTTGTCTTAGTTCCTTAATAATATCTAACAACTCCTGTTCATCCGTTAACGGTACTGAAATTGAGTTATTGTTAAAAATTTCACTAACAGAGAAATTTTCATTTAATTGATTAATTTCATTTTCTAAATCTTTCACAATCACTCCACCAACCCGAGAAAAATGCCTATTTAGATTATTAACTATATCTAGTTTACCATTTACGACATTATTATCAATCAACAGCGAATCAATAGCTACTTCATCTTTTTTATTTTTTATAAGACTATTAATAAATGCCCATTGTTTTTTTTATATTGTTTCCAGCTAAATTCCATTTTTCTTGAAAGTAACGATTTTTTAAAGCTCTTATCTTCCCACATAGCAATTTGACATCCTAAGCATATGCGAGGAATATTTTCAAAAAGAACATGGATGTGCAAAGCATGTTCTCACATAATACCAAAACAAGTGCTATAAATAGATTGTGTTGCGCCCTGGTCACATGCTGATCAGGTTCTCAGAATGTGATGAAAGATGTCCTTATAAGATGCTGAGTATGTACCCTGCAATAAAAAGTTCAAAGTGCCAACAAGCACGTGATAGCACATTCTTTTCACATGCTACGCATTTTCTAGCTATGGGCCTTCTGATATACAGTACATCCTAGGCATGTGTTATCGGCGTATATATTATATACCTATCCGAGTGCTATTAATCTCCTATACATGTGCTAGGCACATGCTATGGATATCTCGTATTATTCGCAGGACCTACGCATATCCATTACACTTCCTCTTACGAAAAGAATGTACTTTGCACATGCTCTTCTGAAGTTTCTCGCTTGCAATGCATATACACTTTTCAGGTGCTATGTACATGATATAGAAGTTAACTTTTTTGTCAACCTCTTATTTTTCATTTACCATTTACCAATGTACCATTATTAATTAGTGCAATGAAAAATCCTTGTTCTGGGGGGACCTCCATGCCATCTGCATGCCATGTTCATCACGGCAACCCCTACGCCAGGTAAGTATAATTCTCAAGCTTTGGGGTGGCATTCTGTTTACCTAGCGAGTAGTCTTGAATCGATCTTGTCGATATACACATTCCGTTCACCAAGTTTGGTTGTTTTGGGGCGACAAATAGTTTTAATTTCTGATACCCATAAGGTGTCACCTACGTATTTTCTATATTTCCTTGTCAAAATATCAATGTAAAATGTAAAATCCAGGTGACGTCGCTTAAAAGCGATCGCTAGTTTTTATGAACGGAATGTCACCCCTGGTCCGGTATTTGATTTCCGTGGTTACATATGAATCGGTGTAAAGCTACGAATAAAAGTCAGCGCCCTCTTTCGATGCGTTTATGTATTATTTCGAATATGCTGAAACAGGATGTGATCGCATGTGCGAAGGACGTATTCAGCATGTGCATTGAATGTACCAAATAATGTTCTATGTTTTATACTTTGCACGTGCTAAAAATATGATTTAAGGTTAATCATCAGATTATTCAGATATATACATGCTAAGTGTATATTATAAATGGAAAGATATAATGGCTTCAATATCGATTGAAGTTAGCTTAATAAAGAATATATATATTAGGTCATTATCGCATGCTAAAGGTATATACTCGCCATTGACTTTATTTTATGGTATATGCGCAGCATGTGCTTTACATGTACCAAATAATATTCCGTGTTTTATATTTTGCACATGCTAAGGATGGGCTTTTGGGTTAATTCTGATATCGGCAGATGCATATTTAAAATGAAAGGGTACAACACCAATGATGGCTTTGAATCTATTAAACGAAAATAGTAAATAATAATTCATACATGTATGTGAAACGAATAAAACGTGCTGAAGATCTGATGTAAAATTACCTGACCTGATTGATAATCCCTATCACATGCTTAGGATATCTGTGAAATAAAATACTTCTGATATTCTTCAAGGTATATACTTAGCATATGCGCTGAATGTAGTGAAAAGGATCTTAGTTAATGGTAAATCATTATTACATGCTAAATATATAATTAAAAAAAGGCTTTAGGTGGACTTTTATGGTATGTGCGAATCATATGCGAAAGATCTACGGAAAAAAACAAGTTTGAATCTTAAATTCTTAGCACTTGCTATGGATGTATGTACAGGGATGTGCTCAAAAGTATGTGGACAGCATATGCTAATCATGTACCGAAGCGAACATCTTTTACGGGACGTTGAAGGCATATACTTGGCATATGAATCTTCTTTCAATGCTATGTGGGTTATTATTTATTTGATTTTTAATGATTTTAAACTCGGAATCCAAATATGCGTTATCAGGCTGACTGACCTTTTTTTTATAAATTTTATCTCTTTTTTTTATCAACTCAAGGACTTCACTATTCATCCAGGTGTTATTTGAACGTATTCTTAATTTTTTTGTATACTCAGACTTCTTTTTACATTCCCTGACTAAATTAATTAATTGTTGAAACGTTGCCACATTCATACTTAAAACTCTTTGCCTAAATAAATCTATGAACTTTTTATAGTCTACAGATTTGACTTCATAATCTACCTTATGCTTATGAGTTTGTACAGAAGTTTTAATATCCATTAATAACAATTTGTGGTCAGAAATTGCGTTATCCATAACATTAACTTTACAATCTACCTTCCCACTGTAGTCACTAAGAACATGGTCAATAAGAGATTTAGACACTTTGGTAACTCTGGTTGCGTATTCTTCACTGACTTGATTATTTATTTTAAAGTTGTTTACTGTTAGTAGGTTTTTGTAATCTTTGATTACTTGTGAAACATCCAGCAAATTAAGGTTCATATCACCCACTATTAAATGATTTTTCGAGTGCTTCAGCATTATAGATTCCAAGTGTTGAAGGAAATGACAATTACTAAGGGAGGGAGGTTTATATACAGTACTTATTTTTAGGTTTTGTGTACCTAAGCTAATACATACCCAGTTTATTGGTTCCCCATCACTTGATTTCTCAATTTCACAAAATTTTATTGATTTTCGCACATAGATAGCCACACCGCCCCCTCTACCAGCTCTGCAGGAATGAACAGCAGAAAAATCATTTAATTGAAAAAGAAACGCTTCATTCTCTTCCAACCATGTCTCAGTAGCCAAGAGTATATCGCAATCTTCTTTCACTACAAAACACACTGCACAAGATCCAGTTTATTCCTAATACTTTGCAAATTCATATATGCAACTTTCAGTTCTGACGTTATAGATAAACAATTTGCATATTCTTTGGTCGTTGAGTAGTAAGCGCACCAGACTCTCACTCGGTAGACCCGGGTTCGATTCCCCGCGAGGAATTTTTTTTTATTGTTAATTTTATTTTTAAATAATCATTCTGCTTGATATTAATAACGACAACAGGTAGACGTTTGAAATATTTAGCAGAATATTCATTATTATAGATAATGGTACGGTACCCTTCATGAGGGAGTCCGACTGGCAACATCTACTTATAACAGCACCGTATATTTAAAAAAGAAAACCGTAGCATTATACAAATTGGACATTCAAGAACTGTACAATAAATTAGTGGAAACATAAAATTGAATTGTTAAATTTAGTAATAATAATAATAAGTTATAATATATAATATAATAATAAGTTATATTACAGTTTATAGAAATTTTTATTTTATAGATTTTTTCTTAAGTGGGTCGTAGAAAAAATATGCTGCTCGACTCGTGTGGATTGTCCATATCGCACTTGAACGATTGAGCACTCCGCCTACGGCGTCGTGCTCCATCTTCGTCCTCGTGCGATATGGCCATCATATCCACACTAGTTGCACAAACTACAATTTCTTTCAAAATATG
>CAJUYG010000592.1:126857-153972 GCA_910591675.1 Galerucella calmariensis
CACTTATAAAGCTAATTTGTACTGTTCTAAATTTAAATAGAAAGCAACTATTACAATTACTAAAACACAGTTGTATACATTTAAAATGTTATTTATTTTTATTTTAATACTTTACTTTAAACAAACAAAAATTGACAATATAAAATGACACTAGATGACAGCAAAGGGCGTGAAATTAGAGTGGGTATGTTCCGTACTACACTAGCTGGTGTACAAATCAGTTATTTGTTTGAAGGGTGCGTTCCTTTATATACTGAGATTTCAGCTGATGAGATAAACCATAGAGAAATATAATTATGGCACATAACGAAGCAACGTAACATAACGTAGCGTAACGGTCAGATCTTTTGCGTCGTGACCCCTGGTCGCTCAAACATAACCTGGCGTAAAGAACTAAAGTTCCAATATTACACGGTGAACTGAGGGGAATGAACGGAAGTGTCGACTTGACATTGACAGATAAACTAATTAATTCACGCCTGTGCACACAAATTTGCGATCACGAAAACTACTTTCCATAGACTATATTTCTCTATGCTACTTTCTTTCGCCTCTTGTTTGATGGTGTACTCTTTTTTTTTTTTTGAAAATACTTTATTACATTAAACAAAATATATACAGCATTATCACCATTTTATCCCTCTAGTCAGTGCCTCAAAACACTGGTATTGAGGAGAGTTTCTTATGAATAACAGCATGCGTTTCTATACATTATATATACATTATTTAATCTATTCTAATTTAAATTTACATAACTTTTTAATTGCTTTACAAACCCTGTATATTTTTTTATATTTTTAATATGTTCTGGTAACCTATCATACTCTCTTGATGCCTGATAAATAGGATTGCATAATCCCTTATTACTTCTTATGTTGCTGTGGAATATATTACCCTTTGTCCGGGTATTATGTGCATGAATATCACTTGCGTATGTAATCTTAATATTTGATTTTTGAGTTTTTTTAATTATCCTATATATAAGTTTACATTGTTCAAATCTCATAATCTTATTCAATTGCCAGATTCCCAAATCGCTATACAAATCCACAGTGTGTGTTAATCGGTCATAATTGAACAGAACTTTCAATATTTTGTTTTGCAATATCTGCATTGTATTGGAATTTGAAATTCCACATGTACCCCATACAGGAATTAAATATCTAAAATGGGTTAAGAAGAATGCATTATACACATTTAGTTTGCTCCGATATGACAAATAATTCCTGTTTTTATATAAAGCGCCAATCATTGGTAATATTTTACTAGATATGTGGTTTATGTGTTCTGTCCAACTAAGTTTATTATCAATAATCAGCCCCAAGTACTTTATTTTTGTGACATGTTCTATTTGTTTTTCATTTATTCTCAATTTTGGAATTTCTACAATTTTATTGTTTTGTTTAAATAATATATATTTGGTTTTTTCTGTGTTAATCTTTAGTTTATTTTTCAAAAGCCACTCTGTGGTTTTTGCTCCTTATGTCTATGAAGGTTATCCCATAGACTTATTGGGCAAAGTAGAATTCAATGAGACCTCTGGCGGAAAAAATTGTAACTGTCGCAACGAGTAAAATAATTCGTTTTGCTTTATATGCAAGTCAACGTAATTACCGTAAATTCGTAATTTATTTGTTTAATTTTGTGTCAGTGACAAGTTTAAAACTGTGTTTTTCTATTTAACTCAACTGACATCATTTCTGAAATAATATTCTTATATAATCAGAGATAATATGGAAGAGGTTATGTTATTCTATTTTTTGTTTTCATTGCAGATCAAAGAGAAAATAGGTCGGTATTAAAGATTTAAAATATAACTCAATAAAAACGTACCTTCCCTGCAACTTTTGTAGATATGACTATATCAAAAATAAAATAAAAACACGAAATCAGACCTAAAACTAAACAGTTAATTGAGCGCTTGTTGTACTTTTCACAAATATCAACCATACCTATTAATTCAAAAATAAGAATATTAGGAATCAAAAGTTTTACAAAACACACACTGAAAATAACTAAAACAGCAAAATAAAACCACTTGAATATCAAAGGGCTTATACGGCAGCTGATTTGTTTTACTCGTTGCTAAGATGACATTGACATTTCAGAGCGCCACCTATCGAATTCTACTTTTCCCAATAGGGCATGTCCACGACAGTTGGGTAAAACAATAAACAATACACATGATGAAAAATTATCAAACAACTATTAACCCATATTATATATTATTAAATAAGCAAGCTCAACAATTAAGTTAACTTTAAAAGTACACTGAAGCAAAATCAACTAAAATCAAACACGATCTACCATTATAAATCAGCATAACCTCACTATTAAGTACCACGTGTTCTGAACGCTTTGTTTATTGTTTTGGAAGTCAGTAAGTCATGTCAAAATAGTTTGTGACGTCACGTGGACATGCCCTATATGGGTTATCCTCACCCAACGATTATACACCCTACAGGATTGCTTATTTCCATTTAACTCTGTGTTCGCCTCGCTCAAGTCGTACGAATACGTCATCACTGGTCCTAACCTTTTTAATTTTATGGTTAATCGTGTGTTTTGACGTTATTTTATCAGTTTTTTCAATTTTGAAGGTGTTGTTTATTAATAAAGGTGGTAAGTAAACTTCTAATAATTGTCAATCAAGAAAGTCTATAAATGCGAAGCACGTTATTTCAGTATAAATACAAAATTTTTGGATTCGAGTTTCAATGTACACATTTCAAATACTTAAAGGTGGATTCATGGTAGCAAAAATGCAAATTAATTGTAAACTAAAACTTAGAACAGAGAACCATGTAAAATGTAATGTAAATGATCATGCAAAAAAATAAGAAATTAAGATATAAGCTAAAACCAGTGTTGCCAGCAGCTTCTGATTTTTCGTACTAAATTTTGTTGAATTTCGTAATAGGTTAGGACTTGTTCGTAATAGATTTTTTTTGAAGTTTTCTGTATGTGGTGCAAACGGTTAATAGATGTCGCTAAAGCTGAACATGTTTACTGTTGACATTTTCTTGAAATAAAAATTTCCAAAGGAAATAAAACTTTTATTGCATAGATTCAAGAAAAAAATATACGAAACAACAAAAAAACGAACAGAAATTGTAAAAATAATATCAAATTGAGAAAAACTTCTAATAAAAATACTCTTGGAAAAAATGTGAAGCTAGGAAGAGATTAAATAGTCGTGACCTTAGTCGTGACCATATCTATGGCCGTGACATCAAAAGTCATAGAGAAAGATTTGATTTGTCTATGTCAAATGTCAAAAGTCGAACGCCGAATTTCATTGCACTGCCAGCAGTGCCAGTGCAAGGAGCCAAGGAGTAAAGCCAATGCCAACAGCGGGGTAAAGGAAAAATTACAGCGTTTTTTTGTTAACGATGTGTTATGTCTGAGATTTTTGTTTTCGATTTTTTGTTCTGTGACCAAAATAATAAAACGTAATAAATTGCAAAGCGGCGTAATAGCGTAATAAATAAATTCATTTGGTACTAGATCTATTACGAACGTAATAGTGCTGGCAACGCTGGCTAAAACTAAAAAGAATGCCTTAGTTTCTGGCATAAACATCTAAATTACATTACATGGTTTTATATGTTCTCAGTTTTGTTATAAAGTAATCTAAGTTTTAATTTTTGCTTGTATGAATCTTTCTTTGTAAACTTCGAATAATTTTTAGGATTAATTATAATAATTATCAATCCCAGAAAAAAAAAACGGTTGGAGAGAAAAAGTGTGAATATGAGAAGAGATGATAGAGGTTTTAAAAAAATTGAAAAAAATTGTTTATGAATACATTTTTTAGCAGTGCATAAGGCGTGTCTATTTTATTTTCCCCATAAGAAAAAAAAAATATTATAATGCTGAGTTTACCCATCAATTAACCCATAAACACAGCTCGTAGATTTGCTTCTCTTTCTGTGCAAAATAAATTATAAGCAAGTTTCTTCAATTCAAAGTTATTTTTTCAATCGTTAATTTATATTTTATAACTACTTATACTACTAAATATAATTTTTTAAATAACATATCACCATTATTAATTTATTCTTATTTTTTGCAAATACACAAGAAAAACGTGAAAAGTATTGACGATTGCAATATATTTTAAATTGGTCGAGGTCCACTGGTGACGTAAGCAAGTTCCCACTCACCGACGAAAGATTTAAGCGAATAAGCAATCCTGTAGGGTGTATAATCGTTGATCCTCACCTGCATAAGTTCGCATCTGCGCTCTCACGTGTTTCACGCGAACACTGCAGTAAAATATAGGTTAGGTTATATTTGGGATGGGAGTTTCAAGTTTTCTTTGATTTGGGAATGTGTGTTGTAGCTGAACTGCAATAAATATATTATGTCTATTGCAATGGAACAAAGTGCGGGAGACGTTCAAACGGAATTCATCTCTGGAGTAGAATTTATAAATAAAACAAAATCAAAAATATATTGTGTCAATGAAGAAAATGGGGTAATAAAAATTCACCTTATTCTGGTTTAAAATATGTACTTAGAATTTTATTGATGTTTCAGGAATACATGAGCTTAAATAAATTACCTAAAAAATCCAACGTTTCAAATGGACATGTACTGGTGAGTATTTCGTATTTCACATTTAATATTCAAGATACGTATAACGATATACCCGTGAACGGAAGTGCTATTATAAGATTTTAAGATTAAAAACCGATTAATAAAAGTATTTGAGAAAAAAATATATTAATGCGCAGGTGAATCGGTTTCTAAAATTCGCGTTTGTTTCGGCTAATATTCAGTTATTTTGTAGTTTAACAAAAGTATGTTTAGGAACGTTGGTAACTAACAGTTGAACCTATGAAAACTAAATGTATAAATATATTATTAAAAAATGTGAAGGATAACATTCATTCTAGTGCTAAAAAATTTACATTAGGTATTCTTATATTTTTAGATCCAAATGACATAAATTACTATTTGAATATGAAAATTAATTTAGGCTAGTCAATTTTTTGCAAACTTGCATTGTATTACATTACCTTATTTTGCAGTAAGGTGTATATTTTCTTGGGCATTTTTCACCTAGTTATTGAGGCAAAATAAGTACTTAGTGGCAATATTTCTAAAAATTCAAGTAAGATTGTACATGTAATTACATGTCAAGGGTTTTAAGACAGATCTGCCTAATTAGGGAAATTATTTCAAATTTTGGATGTGCTGGTTAAGAATTGCTTTGTTTGTCTCAGTCTTGAAATGGTTTTCCAGTAAAATAATATCTGCTTCATTTTCCATTCATACATTTCTTGATTTATATGGCCTTATGTTAATCTTCAGTAAAGTTCAGGACAATTAAAATTAATGATGCTTCTCACTGGGATATTCTCATTTTATCTGGCTCATCAGCAAGTTGTCTACAAAGGCACTTAATGGAAGTTTATTACAAGTAGAGCTCCTCTAAAAAAATTGCCAAGAATGACAAAAAATTCAGTCACCTTTTAACTGAGGTTGTAATAATTGTTTTGTAGATTCATACATACTTGGTAAACATTATGCATTGTATCCAAAGTTATTTTATTAAGAGGTAAAAAATTGTTTGAAATTTATCATCATTTTTTATTATCTTACATATTTGTTCAGTTAGGTTTTCAAGTAATAACCAGTAATCTTGTTTTAATATTTTGAAATTGTTACACTCATGTTTCATAGATTACAGATTATATCCAATCTATTTTCATCTAAAATAACTAATGTTATTTAAATTACCAAGTGGAAAATTTGTAGGTAACTATTGTAACATGCTATATATGCATAATTACCAACTTCTAAGTTTATAATTATTTCTAATCATACAAATTCATGTATTTTGTCATGTTAACCAATATTCACTTAATTGATTTTAATATAATAGCACTTCTACTGACCTGACAAAAGTAATTGTTCAATAATGACAGGAAAAAACAGGGTCACCTTTAAGTTCAAGCATATAAATCTTAATCACATGTTTTTGAAGTTTTGTATTATATTTCAACACTAATTGATTTGGCTAAAATGTGACTCTTTCTCACTTGAAAGGGTTATCACTTGTACCTTCAGGTTTCATTCAAGTTGTTTTTTTGATTTCTATACTCCAATTTTATCATTTGATATGTACACAGGAACTGTATTTTCATTAAGATACAAGTTTACAAACAATAGGTATGCTGCATACCAATATTCACTCAATATCCAATATGACTAATCTTAAATAAATTTTTGGCAGCTTTCTGCAGTTTACTCAAACTATTTTCTTATAGACATCCTCAGATGAAGAACCAACAGCCACTATACAAAATGGATTTTCAATTAGTAATGTAAGTACTCTACATTGTTTTTTATTTATACAGTGATGCAAACAGGGTACTCCAATACAGGGCCGTCCATAGGGGTGGGCGATTGGGCCACTTTTCCCCAAAACTACAAATTTGAAGAGCCTTCAATTGTAAAGTCAATTTACATTGTTTTGAACTTGGTCATTGAAGACTAAATTCAACAATTATAAATGACAGAATATTTCTTGTTAGATTATTTGAGAGTTCATCAAATGTTTGTTAATCACTTTTAGACAAAAGTAATGATTTAATTATTGATCCTGAAATTACATTGAGAGTGCATCTGGTCCTTAGTGGAGTATTAATAGTGTTTCAGTGTAAAAACGAATCACTAAAATCTGGAATAAGTTCTTGTTTTTAACGATTTGTTTTAGTTTGTTATATTCAGTGGCACTTTTAACAGTGAGTGTAAAAAACATTTAATCCAAATGGATGACGGCCTTGAGACTTTTTCAATCTGTTCACAATAAAATAAATCAGTTGAAAGCGTTAATAATTGGCAATTAATTCAATGACAATTTCTAGAATCACCATCTCGAATATAATAATTTAAGAAAAAACCTGTTTTAGATGTAAACATTCCATTTAAATTATTCAAAAATGTTTGTCAAAAAAATTCATTCAAGAGAATTCGAATCTTGTTTTCAAGTATAAGCAAAATAATAGGTTGAACTGTACTATGAATCATTACAAGAAGTGAAGGAAGCGATAAGTTATCAAAAAATTCTTTTATCAGCACAAATAAACACATTCATTGTTTGAACATAATTTTTAACCACAATTGATCATAAACTAATGTAGATTTGTGACGAATAAATAATAATAACTTGAAATACTAAATAATACTCTAATTAAGTAAAATAATGTTCTCTCTTCAAAGTAGCTTGTATTTCTTGTGTGGTTAGTTTTTCCAGTCAAGAAAAAAGTACCACTTTATGCACTTGTTGCATCAATTAATATTATGCATAGAGTAGCACTTTTTTTAATGAATGGAAAAGCTTACCGGCAATTCCATGAATGAAAAAAACTTTATCCATATGTTGTATACAATATTTTTTCTACAGCAGTAGTAGTTGTTTTTTGGAATTAAAACTTCTTCAGGCACTTTTTTGGGTGAAGAAAAATCATAGATTTCGCGTCATCGTCACGCCTTATGTATACTATGTACTTATCCACAAAATTATGCGTTTTCATCGAATACATCAATCAATAGATTTTGATTACAGCATTATTAATGAAACTTTATATTGTGTTTCGCAAACTAAAGACCTTGGTTTGATATTAGACTTTCAAACACACTGCAATACTATAATTCATAGCGAACAGTTTTTGAATCTACTTTTTCAAAATGGAGTTTATTTTAGCCTTCACTTGATCACACAATATCATTATTCAACCTACATAATCATAAAAAAAATAGCTTTTCAGTCTTCCTTTCCTCAAACTTCTGCATTGATTGAGGGTATGCTTGAACTATCAGTTTACCGTTGAATAGATAATACAAAACTGACCAGCGGTCTAAATTGTTTGCCCTTTTTTATTGGGCTGAGATGGGAAACTTTGCCTCTATAACCACCTCCCTGTTCCTTGAGACTCTAAGTCTATCCACCCACTTTCCTTCCATCTCCCTCAAACCCTTCTTAATCCTTTCTATCCCCTCCTGATTGACTTCTCCAATATCCTTCAGAATTACAGCCTCATTCCTGACCTCCTTTTCCTTTTCCCTATCTGTATAAATTGCCACCTTCGTCCCATCTGCTCTCACCCACGTGATCATCTTCCTCAGCACATCCATCTCCACATGCTCAAGCCTGTGTAGCCCAACGCTGACCTTGCTCCCCACTTCCTCAAACAGTCGACTCATCGTATCAAACACCTTCCTCTCATCCCTACAATCACCCTCCATACGACAGATCAACTCCTCCGCGTTCACCCTTGTACCTTTTCTTTCTGTAGTGTGTACCTCCTTAACCCTCTCCATTTCCTCTCCTTTTTCTCCTAGCATCGGGTACCTATCGCTAAACATACTCTGTATCCCCTTCTCCATTCCACTGTCTTCCTTAGTCACCCATACCACTTTCATCTTTTCATTCCCTAAAATTGGATTTCCCAACTTCACCTATATTCCCTCCCTCTTTGCATCCTCCCAGTCCTTATCTCTAATCTCCTTCCATCCATCCCAGTCTCTTTGCCCCTCCTCCCATCGTGTCTGCATTCTCTCCTTCCTACCTTCCTCTCTCCTCAACCTAAATTGTTTGCCCTGGACCTCCTTATTAGGTTACGTGATCTGCCTCTGGATTGCCTAACTTTTATTTTCTGATCCTAACCTTACTTATTTAAAAGCGAGCTGTCAACAGTGTTGCTAATTTTCTATTTTTCTGATTAATGCGATTTGGGAAAATATTCTTATCCAATTTTTTTATCCCCAGGGTAACACAAAATCATCGGACACCACCATAAAAGAAGAACCGAGAATCCGTCAAATCAAAGAATCCTTCGAACCTCCCCTGTTGATAACGAAAGCCTTAACCCAAATCAGTTTTTATATCCTTATGTTTTTAGGTTATCTTAGTCAAACGTTTTTTCCTCCGAAATTAGTCAAAGAAAAAAATAGAGATGGTTATAGATCGCTTATCGATAGATTTGCCGCATTTTATTCGAGATACGTCTATAGAAGAATTAAGGATTGTTGGAATTATCCTATTTGCAGCGTTCCCGGAGACGAAGTCGTCCTTAAAAATCGAATTACCAACGATAATTGTTGGACCTTCGAGTAAGTACCTATTTATAACATACCTACTGATATTTTCGAAAGTGATATAAGGTCATCTAATTTTACCAAACAAAAAAACACGTTAAGTGTTATAACAAAAATCATGAGTGCTGGTGACAACAAAAATCCGAGTCGAAGACATGTTGTACAGGGTGATCATTCGAATTCCGACACATTGTATGAGCCCACTTGGAAACCGATTAAGATATCGAGAGGCGGTTTTGACTGAGCGGCTTCAGGAATTAAGAATTTTTTTTTACGCTATTGCCAATTTTGTATTTTTTCACTAGATTACAGGAAAAAACTTGGGTTTTTTGGAGATCAATAACTTAGACATTTTAAATGAAGCACTCTGTATGTTTTTGTACCGTCGGATAGGCTGAAGCTTCTACTTTTCAAAAATTAATAGTTTTATAGCAATTTAAGGTGTTCCTAAGGAGCAGATTATCTTTAAAAGATAGACTGCAATTCGTTGACTACAGTAATTCCTTACATTTTTGTCAGCGCATAACTTCTGAACTAGTCATGACATCGAGAAGCTAAACGGCTTCAGGAATTAAAAATTTTTTTCACGCTGTTGCCAATTTAGTATTTTTTTCCTAGACTCCAGGTCCAGAAAAAAACTTGGGTTTTTTGGACATCATTATATGGATTAAGTTATTGTTGTTGAAAACAGGTCAAACAGAACAATTTATTAAAAACAAAGTACAAAATTATATGTAGGTATGTGCTCAATTAACCTACATAAATTCTTTAATGCAAAAGTTGTAGAATATGCCAACCATTCATGTCAATACATTTGTGCAAGCGTAGTTGAAGATTTAAAAAAGAGTCTCTCAACATTTGTGGTTGAATATTTTCTATTACGTTTCTTATGTTTTCTTATGTTTAGCTTCTCGATGTTATGACTAGTTCAGAATTTATGCGCTGACAAAAATGTAAGGAATTACTGAAGTCAACGAACTAGTCTATCTTTTAAAGATAATCTGCTCCTTAAGAACACCTTGAATTGCTATAAAACCATATATTTTTGAAAAGTAGAAGCTTCAACCTATCCGACGGTACAAAAACATACAGGGTGTTCCATTTAAAATGTCTAAGTTATTGATCTCCAAAAAACCCAAGTTTTTTCCTGGAGTCTATGGAAAAAATACAAAATTGGCAACAGCGTGAAAAAAAAAATCTTAATTCCTGAAGCCGTTCAGTCAAAACCGCCTCTCGCTATCTTAACCGGTTTCCAAGCTATGAGCTTATAAAATGTGTCCGAATTCAAATGATCACACTGTATTCTCGAGCGCTTTTGACCTACTTCGAAGCATTTAATCACAAATCGAAGATGTACGTTTTGCTGCTCTATATCTGTATTTTTCAAAACCGCATCCAGACCTACTGCGAAAGGTTTCATTAAAAAATTGCAATAGCAACAAAAGTAATTGTCCCATGGTACCTGCTCTTTACGCAAATAAGGGCCGGTTTTACAAGAGAGATTTATACTAGGTTCTGGGAATTCTGGGAATAAAGTTATACCAGAATTTATACCTAGTTTAAAACTAGTTGGTTCTAGGTATAAATTCTGGTATAACTTTATTCCCAGAATAACTATACCTAGTATAAATCTCTCTTGTAAAACCGGCCCTTAAGCGCATAAAAAAGACTTATTCTACTTATTCCAAGTTTCCATGCTATAACTTTGAAAACGTCGAAGATAAATTTTTTTTGAAAAAATGACGGATTTTACAGTTATCCCAAATTTTCTTTGCTCCTAATTATCCAATCACTTCGCTAAAAAATGCGTTGTATTTGTATTTTTATTATCTACATTTTATCTTTTGATACCATTACGATTACTCAATACCCTCTCATGTTATCAACAAAAAACTAAAAAAAGGATTTTTTTTTCGTTTTCAATGTTTATAAACATTTATAAGCAACATTTGCGAATCAAAAGATATCAGATGTTTTCTACTAGGATTTTTGTCATAAAAATTTACCTATTACTTGGCCTATTATATTTAATGCATGATCCAGTGTTTGAAAATAACAATCTATGGTGTTTATGTAGTTAGTTTTTTTTGTAACTCTTTTTTTTTCATTTATTTATAATATACTCAGTAGCCACTCTCTTGTTTATGTATTTACAATTTACGTGTGAACAATAAACATTTATTTATTATTATTTATAAATAATCCCTTCTTAATACTGATATCGGATGTATGTATGTATGTATTTTGGGGTGACATTCACTAAGACCTAAAAGATCTATTGTGCCCCCTTACCTCTCAGAAACTAGTAGCTCCTTTAGTCCTATTTCCCAGAGGAATTTTAGGATGTTTGCAGGCTTCAACTTAGGTAAATGTTCCTCTTCTATCCAGTAATCTCCTAGGTGCTCTGGGATTCTGAAGTGCTGTGCAGTTGGAAAGTATGTGGATAAAGGTTTCTTCTTCCATGCCACAAAATCTACATTCTTCTTCTTCCAGTATTTTGAACTTTTTCAGGTGCCCATTCAGGCGACAATGTCTCATTAGGATCCCTGTTGAAACTCTTAGCGCAGTTTTACTTTGACTTATGCATTCATTTTTTCAATGATCAGATTTCTTTTTCTTGGCTTTACCTATTTCTTCCAATATTACATTGGGGCTGATTCCGCAAAAGGGTTCAGGTCCCGAGAAAGGGGTAAAAGATGACCCCAAATATGGCAGTGCTATCATTAAATAGTTCACCATTAGAAACCCCACCATACCAAATGTCACTTTCCATACACCTTCAATTCGCGAGGTTTTTCTAATCGACGATTTATTTGCCGCACCCTGTATACAAACACTAATATTGACCGATGTTAAGACATTAGAATATCCTGTAAAATACAGTAGTATCCTGTTTGGTTTCAGATTTACTGGATTAAAAACAAGATGCTTAAACTTGGCTTCATACAACTACCTCGGCTTTGCCGAATCCACTGGACCATGTGCCGAACACGCAATCAAAACTCTTTACGTAGATGGCGTTAGCACCGGTAGTACAAGACAGCAACACGGCACATGCGCACTGCACGATGAACTGGAATCATTATTAGCAGAATTTTTAGGAGTCGAAGACGCCATTACATTCGGAATGGGTTTTGCAACAAATTCCTTAAACATTCCCACTCTTGCTTCACCCGGTTGTTTACTACTGAGCGATGAAAAGAATCATGCCAGTTTGATTCTCGGCATTAAACTGTCAAATCCAACCGTCAAAGTATTTAAACACAACAGTGAGTTTTTGTCAAATTAATTTATTGAAATAATTGTTATATAATCATGTATGTTTTTTTTGGGATGAAATGCGCTATGACCATGAAAATTTGGGATAACCAAGGACTTCTTTTTGCTTTGAGAATAGCCTTCTTCTTCTTTGAGAAAAGTATTTTTCTTCTATCCAGTAGTCTCCCAGGTTTTGTGCCATTGGGTTTTGTAGTGCCTTGCATCCTGCAGATATAAAAATTTATGTATACCTGTGGTTCCCTGTACGACAAAACAAAAGTCAATTAAATTTGAGGTTATGCAACTTCATTGTATCTGTATGCTGTTTCCAATTTTTAAAAAATATTGAAAATACAACACCAAAACGGCAACAATAATCTACAAATAGACGACTAAGGTCACAGATTACAGAACTAAAAGTCAACCACGCTGAGTGTGCTTCTGTAAACAAATGCCATATTCCATCACCAATAGTGTTGTCGCACTAAAATGGTCAAACTTCTTCTCGAGATAAAAGAATAATACAAACAAAATATATAATCTTCCCAACAAGTTACTTTGTTGTGAAATGACATTCCTATCATTAGTTGATACGTTGTATTGCAGGGAAAAAACGGCTCAGGTTTACAAAAGCCAATGATAACACTGCACTACGGTGTCCTGGGGATATAAATATAATAGAAGCAGACTGAGGCAGATAATGTTGGATTTTTTGTTTTGTTTCGGAAGCCATCTGATGCCGGGAGCACTGCAGCCGATTGGCTTATTGTACTCTACTCTCACATTTAGTCCACCCATCCAGTTATCCCCGTACTTTCGAGTAGACGATATAGGTCCATTGGATGTGTGCCATTTACTTCAGTTGGCACATTGGCTTCTCCGAAGATTGTTTGTCTCCTCGAGTCCAGTGCCTCACAGTCAGATAAGATATGGGTTACGGTTTCGATCTCCATGTCACAAAGTCTGCAGCTGAGGTCCCCGTTATATAATAATAATAATAATAATAATAATCTTTATTGCTTATAAAAACAGAAGTTTTACAGCAAGGATTTGGAAGTACAAAAAAAATTGACTTATCTAAAATCTAAAATACAAGAAAAACTTTTTTTTAGAAACAGAATTAGTATATAGTTGAAAAAAGAAAAAAAAAATTAATGCTTAATATAAAGTGTGCCCTATAAAATGTAAGAAAAAGCCGAACTTATATAAACAAAAAGGAACCTAAAACTAGTACACTTTAAAAAAAAAATAATAATGATAATAAAGAAATGTTTCATTCGTTTAGAATAAATGCCCTTAATTTTAAAATATTCCATATATAAAACGATATGCTTTTTGCCGAGGCTACATTTAGGTTTTCTAATTGAAAAACTAGACTTTCCAAATTAGATACAGTTGCGCAGTTATTAGGTTTCATAGTTGTGAAAATCGGACAGTCAAAAAGAAAATGTTCAATCGTCTCAAGCTCAAGCCTGTTACATACAGTACATATTTCATTTGGGTTAATAACGTACGAAACTCCATTCAATGTAAATTTTAAGCGATACTTGTTAGCAAGTCTTAATTGAGCTATGGTGCGAGTGACCTGGATAGGAAGTTTTAAAGAAAGATAATTTTTAGGGCTTTTGGAAAAAGAAAAGTTGGTGTATAAGCAGTAAAAAGTAGAGCTGGAGACAGCTTCACAGTCTACATTAAAAAGTTTGTCATATAAGCTTGCCAGAAGCTTTTTTTTGGATTGTTTTAAGGTATTAAATGAAAGATTTTCCCAAACATCAGCTGCATCAACAAAATAAAAAAGATTTCTGACTTGTAAAGCCCAGTTAAATTTTTCGTCACAAGACAGCAAATGTCTTTGCTGGTTAAAACATATTTTGGGCAATCTGTTATCTTCCATGGAAAGAATTTTTAGTAACCAGTTCAATGTCATTTTGAAAATATTATATAGATATTTAACACGTCCTGTTTCTATCCTAAGAGCACAATCAGAAGTGTTTCTGGGCAGCATAAGCACACGCTTTAAAAAATTAGTCTGTACACGCTCCAAAATATCGTGATATCGAAGACCCCAAACAGGTATGCAGTTCGACAAGGTGCTTAAAGCAAGTGCTTTAAGCCCTATTTAATGCAGGTGATCTTTTACCGGGGTATGACCCGTTAGATAACCTGTAATAATTCTTAGCTTATTCCTACTGATATTCAGTAGTTCTTCGGCCCGTTTTACATATCGCTGGCCCAATATTACATGGCTCCAAGTAACATAATGTTTAAAATGAGAATGAGAATGAGTTTTAAATATTTTCCTCTAGGATTGAAAATATGGTAATATATTTTCGAAACATTACTCTTGCATTTCATTCTGTTGGGTCTAAATGGAAAGTTAACACACAAAAAAGAATAATTATTCATCAAAAAATATATATTTTTTTTATAAAAAAGAATAACATACAACTGTCACCTATGAAGGCTTTACTGTGTACCTGCTTTGGAGTGTTTCTCCACTGAAATCTATGTTGGCTTTGTACCAATTTTAGTATTTGCCCTCAGACTACCTTCTATGTGGTCCCAAGAGCTGGTTCTGGTCCAACATATGCTGTTACAGAACTTCTTCTCGCGAGTTCATCAGCTTGTTCATTTCCAGAAATACCGTTATGTCCCGGCACCCACACTAATCTTACTTTAATGTGGTCTGCTAGTTCATTCAGTTCTTTCTGGCATTCTTCCACCAGTCTGGATGTTACCTTGCGGCTGTTTAAAGCTGCAGTAGGATTTCTGACTGGCCACTGCCAACTAAGGAAACACCTCCATACTATGGGGCTACTGGACACACCTCTATGCAGGATGTGTGAACAGGAAGATGAAACTGTCAGGCGAGTGTCCGGAGTTATCGAGTGAGTGTTCGGTGAGTCTTGGCCTACACCTGCCGATATAAAGGAGATGTCTCCTAGTGACCTGTCCACCTTCCTGGGAAGGTCAGGATGGACGATGACCTAGGAGGACAACTCCTCGGGATGATGTGCAATGGGTCACATGTGGTTTAAGTGCTGTAAGCCTACAGTCACCCTCCCTACTCTACAGATACAGATCTTCATCTTACACACTAACTTTAATTCATAATTTTTTCCCTGTATTCCAGCTAGTGTTTAAAATAAATTTGTATTTGATTGCGGATCTACTTTTTCTCTATTAATATAAAAATTTTTGGGAACACCCCGTATGTTATTTCAGATGTTAAACATTTGGAAAAATTACTTAAAGAAGCCATTTATTACGGACAACCGAATCAGGTAAATAACGAGTACAAACCATGGAAGAAGATAATTATTTTTATAGAAGGTATATACAGTATGGAAGGTACAATATGTCGTCTTCCGGAAATTATAGCTCTCAAGAAAAAGTACAAGGCTTACTTATATTTAGATGAAGCGCACAGCATAGGAGCGATGGGAAAACGCGGTGGGGGAATCATAGATTATTTCAACTGTGATCCCAAAGATATCGACATATTAATGGGCACTTTTACGAAAAGTTTCGGTGCCGCCGGTGGGTACATTGCTGGTAAAAAGGTGAGTAAACAATTTTTTTATTATTTAGCTACGTCCTTACAGCGATTTAAAACGACAACGATTTATCTGCACAGTTGTATCCTTCCTTCGATCCGAAAGATCGCCCTCTATTATTCTTACTGTAAAACTTGATAGAATCCCTTTCACGTCAGAAGAACCTACTTGAACTTGTTGTCAAAACCAGCGCAATATTGTGAAATTGACATTCGCCTTCAAATCAGTAGCGTAACGATATTAAAAATGTTTTTTGAATGAAACATATTTGGGAATTCTTTAAAGTCTTTCGAGATATTATCACAAAAACAGGTAGGTATATCAAAATACTTGGTATCGTTGAAATATTTATTCTTTCAATTGACGATTGATGATCGTTTGTAACACCAATGGCATGAAACGGTCGTTGTTACGAGGCGACATGGACAAACAAGACCGATTTGGACTTCTGCGCAAGACAATTGGCGAACTTCACGTGGCTTCTTCTTACGTGAAACGGACTCTACACGGCATCATAAATTTCAGGAATGATTTGACAGAGCTTGATGCATTCCTAAATGCTATCTGTAGCTAAAAATCTTAGTGCTACAGGTAGGCAGGATATACCGGACAAAAAATTGAAATATTTCAGTAATCCAACAACTATACTTTGGCTAGTTTATCTGAAGCCGTGAAAGAAATGCAGTCGAAAACATTCGATATTGCCAAGTTTAACTATGAAAAAGCTAAAGTGCTAAGTATGTAGTGATAATAATTAGAAAATGATTAAACGTTAATTCTTTAATGTGCTTGTTTCCTTGGATTTTTTCATTAACATTATTTTTTCAATTTATGAATATTAAAAGATGAACACTTTTCCAAATTTGTTATGGGCTTCTTCAAGCTCTGACAGCGTTGTACGAAAACCATAATTACCACACCCTTCGAATTACATAATAATTGGTGATTTTTATCGAAAGCTGACTTCTTCTCACTTCCTCAATTGACTGATATTGATTTATCCAGTGGCGTTGGTATTGTCAGTTTTACTTGGTAAAATAGGTACCGTACGCCATTTGTACGTTAATGACAGATACCGCCATGTTTACTCGCCTCTTACCGATGCCCCGTAGGTTCAGATAAACTTGCCAAACTATAGGTCTAAACAGGTAAAAAACTGTAAAAAATCCCCTAAAATGTTGGAAGGAGACAACAAAGTGTCTCTAATATGTCATCATCGTCAGTAATCATAGTTTTCGGTTGCGGAAAAAAAATAACAGATCTGGTTTGGTTGAAAATTTTTATTCATTTTAAATTTGCCATTGCAGGAGCTCATAACATTTTTGCGAGAGCATAGTTTCGCTTCGCGTTACGCTTGGGCGATGGCGCCACCAGTAGCTGCACAAATCGTATCGGTTTTAAAGATAATTATGGGTAAAGATGGTACAAACGAAGGTCAACGAAGGATAGAAAGGTTAGCTAGAAATACCAGATATTTCAGATTGCGTCTGGAACAGATGGGTTTAATTATACATGGAAATGAAGATTCGCCAGTTGTACCAATATTAGTTTATCTGTATTCGAAAATAGCGTAAGTGAATTTGTATTTTTTTGTTTGTATTTGTATTTTTATATACATATGTATAATGTAAACAAAATCAAAAACGGTGGGGCAATCTTCTGACATCGGAGAATTACATCGTTGTGGTGATAGATAGAACTTTATAGTTTTGTGTGAGCTAATACAGTTACTGAGAGCACATTTTGAAAATACTTTCGATTCTACAGGGTGTTCCAAAACCACGTAGCAGCACAAACTTACATTTTTTTATGAAACGTAGTATATTTTGTTCAAGAATCGAAAAGATCTCACCGAGAGCGTTACAAAAATATAGCACTCTAATATATTATAAGGGTGTTTTACAAAGATATGGCCAATTATTAGCAAAAAAGACCTTCTCTTTAACACTCTGCAGAACAGTAAATTAAAATAAATCAACAGGTCTTTGTGTTCAAATGTCATACACACATAATTGGCTGTGCTCAGTATTAATTACTTTTTTCATCTGTGGCTTCTTTAATACAGGGTGAAACAAAACGCAAAGCAAGCAATATCTCAAAATTTTTAAATGAATCACCCTATAAGTCTTTTTACAATTTGTTAGTACAATTAATAAACTTTCAAACGATGTAGTAAACTTAGGGCATTAGTTAATGGAAAATCGTAGATATTTTATGATAATGGTCAAAAACAAGTATTTTACATACACAAATTAAATGGTATTAAATTTTTACATGCAACATCTTGTGAATTTTAACATTTCTAAGGCATAAATTCTAATCGTAATTTTGGATGCATCTAAAATATCTTTGACTTCTACTCTTATCATTAGAGGAACGAAAGAAGGAATTATGTTGGAAGAAATATTTTTGTTTACTGTAAGTAGGCTAATGTCATTATAGTGGGTACTAATAAATATAAAAGCAGTTTGTAGTCTTTACGAAATAATTACTCAAGTCACCACTAACAGTATATCTTAGTTATGTAAAATGCAAGCTTGTAATTCATTTTCCAACTTTTTCTATTTTTGAAAAACTAACAATTATGAAAACCAACATTATAAGAACACTCACATTTACATAAATGAACATTGACATTATATAAAAAGTATAGTAGTTTATGCTAAGTGTTCAAAATGGCGATCATTTACTTCCATACAATTCTTTTCAAAAACGAGGATCTTACTCTTCCCAACATAGCTGGAGTTATTGTGGAAAATGCGTTACGTTTGATACACAAGTTGCTTGATGTATCCCCATAAAAAGAAATCCATCGGTGTGAGATCTGGAGATCGAGGAGGCCACGAAATTGGTCCACCACGTCCTATCCACCTGTCGGTAAAATTTCTGATATACAGTTGCTCCATCTTGTTGGAATCACAAGTTAACTATTGTGTTTGAATCAACTTACTAAACACAAACGAAGAATACAGCAATATTTCTTTGACATTTATTAGTAGATACTATTTTGATAAAAGCCCACTTGATCTAATCAAAAATATGGCTTGATTATGTTACGCCCATTCTCAAACAAGCCTATAATAACAATTCTTGAAAGTGAAACATGAATAAATATGAAATTTTTGGTAATTCCAGGTACTTACGGTATTGGCAAACATTTTATTTCATTGATTAGATATTGTAGAAGCATCCAAAATTACGATTAAAATATATGCCTTAGAAATGTTAATATTTACAAGACGTTGCATGTAAAAATTTAACGCTCTCGGTGAGATCTTTTCGATTCTTAAACAAAATATAGTACGTTCCATTTAAAAAAATGTAAGTTTGTGCTGCTACGTGGTTTTGGAACACCCTGTAGAATCGAAAGTATTTTCAAAATGTGCCCTCAGTAACTGTATTAGCTCACAAAAACTATGAAGTTCTATCCCTCACCACAACAATGTAATCCTCCGATGTCAGAAGATTGTCCCACCCTGTATATATAATGAAGAAAAATTTTCATTTTCGACTTGAAACTTTTAATGCTCTCCTTAGGGCTTCTAAAATAATCTTTCCACCATGTGCCAAAAATGGGCGGCAACCACTTTACGTGTATTTCGCAGAGCTGCTGAAATCCCATTACAGGGCTGGAGTGAAATTATTAGAGGTTTTAGGAAAACATTCTTAGAACTTTTATTTGCTCTTCATTCGATTGGACTAACTTCTCAACCAACCTATTTATGGGTTTTTGCATTAACGGCCGTTTTCATTACAAATGCTTAAAGTTCACTTTAGCTAAAGCGACTTTATCACTTTAACTTCACTTAGGGCGAGTTGTACCAAACACCTGAACTCGGTTTAATGATAACTGATGTTTAGACTGTGGCTGATTGATGTATTTATTATCAACAATTACATCAGTCTAAACATCAGTCATCATTAAACCGAGTTCAGGTGTTTGGTACAACTCGCCCTTAAAGTTGAATGATTTTCATAACATTTCTGTTCTTGTTTTTTCAAGTAAAGTGTGATTTTACGTTTATCAAGAGAAGTTGGTATCAGTGACTATGACAGTTTCGAGTCTTTTTCAATTGAAATAGGGTTATGTTTATGTTCGTATTATATTTTTATATTAGTGTTTATGCTTCCTTCTGATTTTCAACTTGAAATAAGTGTTATGGGCGAAGTAAATAGAAAAAGAGTTAGGGGTGCAAATTTAACAACAGAAGAAGAATTGAATTTGGTAAAAATAGCTGAAAAATATAAATCGATTATTGAGTGCAAAACCATTAAAGGTTCATCAATTTCTATAGCCATATTATGAAGAACCGCTGTTGCTGCAATTATTGTCAATGCTGTATCCAGGTTAACCCTTATACCTAGTGATAGTATAAGAAAGCGTCTTTTCCAGACACCATACTGTCTTTCTACTGTATTTCTAGATCTTATTAATGACTCATTGTATAGTCCCTTGGTATTTGTTTCCTGCAGAGGAGTCAAGAGATATGGTTGAACTCGATATCCAGAGTCTCCATTTAAATGGAACCTCCTAAATTGGCCTCCTTCAAAATTATTTTTCAATCGACTATTATTAAGAATAGTCTGATCATGAGCACTCCCTGGCCATGTCGCCACTATAGCAGGTTTGCTTAACCTGAATCTTTGGTAAAATTCTTCATCTGACCAATTATCAAAATCTGCTATTCTCTGTTTATATATTTTTCGTTTCCTAATGATGAATCTTTCCTTATCACAGTCGCTCTCGTTGCTGCTATCCTCAAAGGCTGTTGACTCGGTATCTATTTCCATCTCAAGAGAATTTGTCCACAATACTGACACAACGAACTGAAAATTGTCTTAAATTTTGAGGTTAAAGTCGCCTAAAGTCGCGATTGTATCCACTTTAACTTAAAGTCGACTTGAAGTTATAAAGACTGTTATGAAATCGATTTTTATTTAAAGTTAGCTTTAAAACTTGGAGTAGTATTAAAGTTTGTTATGAAAACGGCCGTAAGTTAATTAACTTTGTTTTTAGGTTAATGGTAAGAAATTTGATAAAAGAAAAAATAGCAACAGTTGGAGTCGGATATCCGGCAACGCCTCTAACGGAAGGCAGGATTAGAATATGTCTGTCGGCTAGCCACACCAAAGAACAGCTTGATTATGCCTTGGAAGTTATAGAAAAGGTAGCCGATGAAATAGGTTTGAGATACTCCAGAAAACCTAGAGATCTAACACCAATTGATTACAATAATATCAAAATATATCAGGATTTATTTTAGAAAGCTGCTGCTGCCATAGAAAGTTATGTTTGGTTTATAAATTTTATAAGGGCATTTTTTTTTGTATGAACTGCTATATTATATCGTTTTATTCTAATGTTTTGCTAAGTAAAAATAAAAAAATATCAAACTGCTCGTTTAAATATTTCCTCTACATCTGACTGAATAAAAAATACATTTTTCCAGTTTTTTATTTCCATATTATTGCCAAGAGCTGTCAGTAAAAAATCTAGCCCATCGATAAAGGGCATGGAATATATTCCAAATTTTAATACCCACAAATCATTTAGTGCCTGGGAAAATTAAATGCCTAAATGTCCTCTATATTCAACATTTTTCGTTTATTAACTATACCAATCGAGTAACTGCTTGAAAGTACCTAATTGTGGATGGACGAAATCCACGTTATGTGGCTAATACTTTGTGTATACTTCAAAAAACCGGGAATCGCTATATGAAAAAGGAAATCACACTAGGGAAATTGGTTCCGACAAAAGTCTGGAGACGAGTACAATTATTAATGATTGCCCTAAATATTTTAAGGATTCGTAGAACTACAGCGGTTGAAAACAAACTTTTGACTATACGTGGAGTTGCAATCAATGAAAGCACAATACTGCTAAGACTACCTAGTATGGGTGCTTGTGGCTTTCAACTTGCGAAACAATACTATAATATAAGTTTGGGCTGTATTGATGTGTTTAAACCATACATAACCACAAAAATAATATTTCGATCTTGTGTGTACTCCAGTAATCTAGTTTATTCGTTTATTGTTTATGCTGAAAGTGGAGGATACTTTTAAAAGTATTGACCCTCCTTGTGAATGGACGAGAAATTTCACTAATCAGTGGAATGACAAATTATAAGTCATACGCGTAGTACAGTCGAGGTAACCCCTTTCAAGTGCGTTTGGAATTTACCTGTTCCGAAGAGCGCGGACTTAAACATGACAAATTCGTTCTGAAATTTTTCTTTTCCAGTGGTAGAGAATTTCAAAGCTTTTGGATTGACAACTTTGAACCGAAGTACCCCATTATATCAAAAGAACTGTGTGAAACGGGCGGCTATGTGACCAATGAAATACCAGCTTAAATTCAAATCGCACCTCTTGATTAAAAAAAGAATTAATAGTTATGAGAAACATACGAATAATCTAAGTACTTTTATTTCAGTTGGAATAACTAAAATATGCTATATATAATTAGTGCTATCGAAAGCATCCAACAAAATGCTTATATTCGAATTTAAATTTATTTGCAACCGGTAGAATTAGACAAAAACTGAGTTTTTATCGGTGACTAATCCGTAACAGACAACACACAATAATTGCGTACAGTACAAACGGAATCGGGATAAACAGTACATGCTGGTACATGTTTTCGGTATTAATATTCGGTACCGGTATATATAGTGAGTGGAGTGGTTATGTGTAGTGCTTTTTTGGATTCATAAACGACGCTGAAGAATTTGGTACGTCTTTTGATTTTACTTTTAAAAATAATTGATAATTCTCAGAACATGTATTTTTGTGGAATATATTGTTGCAAAATACAAAACAAGCAAAATTTGGTGCAAATAAATATTTCTCCGTGGCTATATATCATATACTAATAAATTGCTATTTATAACTCTTTTTAAAAATATTACGTGAATTTCATTTTCTTACAGTTATACCTAATAAAACAGATAGGTATGCAATGAAATGCCTGACAACAAATTTAATACTATTTTTCCGAAGATCGTTTAAAATTCGACATATTAATAAATAAAAAAAAAATGTTAATAATTTTATTCACAAATAGATGATACTTTGAAATTCGTAATAAAATTACTTGGGTTACTCTGTGGAAATGTATTAAAGGTTGACGCATTAATTGCTGAATGATGATGATAATGATAAATTTTCCATTTCTGGGTCTCCTCCAGATTTGGTTGAGGCAGTGAATACTGCTTTATTGAAATTATTGTTATCAATAATTTATCTATAACACTATAACTGTAAGGAAATATCATTTCCTTACAGAGTAAAGAAGTGAATAGGAAATCTTGACATTTTCTTTGAGAAATTATGTCTGGAAAGTAAAAATTTCCTAGCCATTTGCGGAAAAGGTTCATTATCACATGGCCAGATCACTTTGGGGGTGGAGGAGAAAAGGTGAACAATACGGAACAACGAGTTTTTTTCTGATTCTGCAAATTTGAAGATTATCCGTGGAAAAATTTGTGGTACATTCAGAATGATACTGGCGCTATAAAAGAAACTATTTATGATATAGTATATTATGCAATGAGCACAAAATGATGCCCATTTTGCTGCGAGATGCATACTATACTTTTTCTATGACAACATATCGTTCACGTTTAATACATGCATACATTGCAAAAACTTTGAGAGAAATAAACTGATAATATTTCATTACTCCGAATTCCCCGCTAATGGGCTTTCTATCAGAATTGAAATATGAAAAAGAAATATGTAAAAATTTTTTATTGCTATTTCTAATAGGTGCACTTAGAAATAGAAGCCTATAAATATGTATTTGTAGAAAACAACTATGAAATTACTCGTTACCTATTAAAACTTTGACAGAAACGATTTGCTGACATTTCATCAATTTGTCGCTGGACGTCATAATTTGACAAGCCGTAGTCGTTGTGATTTTAGAGTGAACCTAAACCTAACACGAAAAATTCCATTTCGCATTTGTTGCTTAGCAACTTGCCTGGCAGCCGATGCAAAAATGAAATTCTGTACAAAATGTGCTTGTTTATGATTGAAGATACGGTTAAAAAAAGAAAATTTATCGAGGTTGTCATAGAAAAAAGTATTTTCAATTGTCTTCAAAAAACTCCTTCATTTTCTCTTTAATATGTTAATTAAAATCCAGTATTTTGAAGGGTAAATATATATTTTTTAGAAATAAGTATAGTTTGTATTTCAGACTGACTCATACTGTTTCTGAAATGACTGATTCAATTAGACTGTGGTAAAAGCTTATAGTTATTATTGAATTATTAAGGTTCCCTGGTTGAGTAATTGTGAACAAGTGATTGTGATTGTTTATTCCTGGACTATTTGACCCAGTAACGGCGGTTTTTAGGGTTCCATACCAAGAGGGTGAAAATCGGACGCTGTCCGTCCGTCTGTCATCAGGCTGTTATATAGTTAGAAAGTTGAAATTTTCACAGATTAGTCAGGGGAAGTTGGGATATACAATAAAAAAGATTTCCACAGAGATTTTACTTTTTTAAATAGAAGTACCTAGGTATATGTAGTATAGACTACTTTCCTAGATTTGTGAGAAGATTCTGCTCGAAATTGCGATGCAGCTTGCAAGCAAAGCTTGGAACGCGTGAAATGCAACAGTTTTTCGTCCATAACTTTTTTATATTGGATTGTACAAAAAAATTGTGGGCATCAAAATTGTAGGGAGCTTTATACTCCATAAGATGGCGTAATGCAATATTTAAAAAAAACAATTTTTCAACCCTTAATTTATGAAAAATTGAAATAATTTTTGCCAAATGTTTTTTTAAAAGACATACATAGTAACGACTTTTTAATACATCAAAGTATAGTAGTCCGGCATCTGAAAACGTTGGTGCTTTCATATTTTGAAATTTCAAAATGGCGGCACTACAAAATTTCAATAGGTAGTTATTTTTTTCAATCTTGTCTCATTTCATGAACATCAACACCATCGATACGTGGTTTACTGCAATCGATAGAACTGGTGAAAAAACAAATTGCTAGATGGAAATTGCTAGATGGACGATTTTAATGACAGGTTTCGCCAATTTTTCCGTATGAGTTCGATCTCCTTATCTAGTCTTCATGAACCAGACCCTGAGTTACCTTTTGTGTATGCCGCAACTCAATAGTTATAGACCGGTAGCCCACGGAACGTGTAGGTTTCATTATTTTACTTGGAATGTCCTCTGTAGAGTCGATTATCAAATTTGGATTGATTTGAATCTTGGGGGCGATTCTAAATGTTTTTCATATAAAACTTGATGGTGAAAACGGCTTCCATTTAAAATAATAAAGCTTACATGTGTTATGGGCTACCGGCAGTCTATAATGCTCTATGTGAGTGCATGGGGCCTTCTCGCCACCTCCATTGCCACTGCGACCTTCGTTAGGTCTATTGTGGCTCACCCCTAGGAATTACAATTCACCTCACAAGCAAAGTGCTTCTGACGAAGTCCATGGTTGTATTTGGTGATACTTTTTTGAAGTCGTTCGGCTTTTAAGTACTAAAACCAATATATTACCTATACCTACCTTACCCTTCCCAAGGCTAGGCATGAGCATGGTATGCTACGCTGTTTCGTCCTCCAAAATACAAAACCTACAGTCCGAGGTCTGAACCAGACTCATCTTCTTTATGTGGTAATTTAGTTCTACAATGTCCTGTGAGCAGTCCCGTCGAAAATGCGTAGGTTTGTTCTGCTCCATTCCAGGATCTGCTTATTGGAACTTTAGTTCTTTACGCCAGGTTATGTTTGAGCGACCAGGGGTCGCGACGCTAAAGATCTGACCGTTACGCGTTACGTTACGCTACGTTATGTTACATTGCTTCGTTATGTGCCTTGCATTTGCGTGCTTGTGCCTCCTTAGTCTCTCTCTCGTTTTCGAAGCAGCGATTCATAATAATAAATATGCTCCTGCCCGGATTCGAACCCGGGCCGCCCGCGTGCAATGCGAGCATTCTACCACTGAACCACCGCTGATATATTGAAATTCTATGCAAAGCTGGTATTCGCAGTGCTGGTGGTCTACTTGAATTAGTTCGGATAAATTTTTACTATTATTTCCATAATTTGTTTTGCGCGATTAAGGGGTCTAACACATTTACTTTTCGAAATACAGGGTGTTGAAATTTTGAAAGCTTGAATGTTTTAATTCGATAACTTTAAAATGGATGGATAAATTGATTTGTCATTTGGCAGGTTGTTTTTAAATGTAAAAGGGCATATTTTGAAAGAAATTGTAGTTTGTGCAACTAGTGTGGATATGATGGCCATATCGCACGAGGACGATGTTCGAGCACGACGCCGTAGGCGGAGTGCTCAATCGTTCAAGTGCGATATGGACAATCCACACGAGTCAAGCAGCACCCACTTAAGAAAAAATCTAGAAAATAAAAATTCCTATAAACTGTAATATAACTTCAAATTAAACATTTTACAATTCAATTTTATGTTTCCACTAATTTTGTGGTAAACGTACAGTTCTTGAATGTCCAATTTGTATAATGCTACGGTTTCATTTTTTAAATATACGATGCTGTTATAATAAGTAGATGTTGCCAGTCGGACTCCCTCATGAAGGGTACCGTACCACTATCTATAATAATGAATATTCTGCTAAATATTTCAAACGTCTACCTGTTGTTATTATTATCAAGCAGAATAATTATTTTTAAAAATAAAAGTAACAATTAAAAAAAAAAACTTTTTCACGGGAATCGAACCCGGGTCTACGGCGTGAGAGTCTGGATTGCTTACTACTCGACCACTGAGAAATATGAAAATTGTTTATCTATAACGTCAGATGTACCTATTACATGATTTTATAAAATCTGAGATCCCCTCAAATACCCATTTTATTCTGTTTTAAGTATTATTTGTTGGTAATTTGTACGGATTATTTCTTTCAAGTTTATCTTTGTAAATGAATATTCTTGATCCAGTGCGCTTCTATGAGAAACTTTTTTTGACAAGTTATTTTAAAGTTACTTTCAAATTGAAAAAAGATGAATGACGGATACTAAACTCGAATGCTGATTGGTGGATTTCATATACGGTCTAGGATGTATATGAAATCATATCCGTTTAGTTAACTGATGGCCTACATTTCCATTTTGTAAACTGTGCAGAATAGTAGTTTGTGCAACTAGTGTGGATATGGACAATCCA
>CAJUYG010000592.1:163032-178257 GCA_910591675.1 Galerucella calmariensis
TTCCCAGGAAGGTGGACAGGTCACTAGGAGACATCTTTATATTGGCAGGTGTTGTCCAAGACTCACCGAACACACACTCTCTCATTGACGATAACTCTGGACACTCGCATAAGACAGGCCTGACAGTTTCATCTTCCTGTTCACACATCCTGCATAGAGGTGTGTCCACTAGCCCCATAGTATGGAGGTGTTTCCTTAGTTGACAGTGGCCAGTCAGAAATCCTACTATTGAACGTAGGTTTTTCATGGTCATCGCCAAATATTTCTCCGGCGCCAGCTTCCCAGGGTCGCCCAGGGTGATCCTGGCAAGACTGCATCCTTTGATTTCATCCCATCTCTTAAGGGATTGAGCATGGGTGTAACGTTTAGCTAGTTCCGCAATTGTCGAAGTCGTTATTAGGCCGTAGGTGTCATTGTGGTCAGTGGTACACACTTGCTTATTCCTTCATCGTTATATTTTAGTACTAGTATTTGAGCTTTTAAAATGCAGTGCTCCCGGTATGAGAACGACTCTCAAAAAGAAAAAAACTTCCTGGAAACTCTGCCATGCTCACTTATAGTGATCTTGAAAGGTAGGAGGTACATGATTTGTTAGAAGCTCTGTCACGTTCCGGGAACTATCAGGGAGCCATACTCCATAAGGATCAACTTTGAAAGTCAACACAAGATGTGAGGTAAAACTGCGACTCATCTAAGAACAGTACCTTGCTCCAGTCCTCGTCATTCCATTCCAGAGAATTTCGGGCAAAAGATCCACAGGCATTCACATCCCTGAATTCTTCGTATTGATTCCGTAGTAATTGCTTTGTTCCAAAAATTTGAGGTCTCCTAAAAACGGTCATATCTGTGAGTGAGTGGTGACCTTTTTGTCGCCCGGATTCTGGTCTTCTTGTTAATAGGTCAGTTTGTTGGTAACGCAGGTACCTACCCTTTTTTACTGACGTCTACAATTTTTACGGTTCCACGTTGCCTCCGACCACTTTTTAACGCTACAGCTACAGATTTCGCTACAAATTTCGACGCAACATTAGGACCGATTGGTTGTGCAGAGAGAAATGAACAAGTAGGTCTAAACTGGTAAAAAACTGGAAAGAATCCCTCAAGATGATGACAAGAGACAACAAAGTGTCTCTAATATGGGTGCCGGCACATATGAAGGGATTGTAGGGAATTAAATGGCAGACCAGCTAGCTAAAGAAGGCTGTAAAGGAGCCTTCACAGGTACCGAAACGTTTTGTGGGATCACAAATGATTACATAAGAGGGGAAGTGGGAAACTGGCTAGTTAAGAAACACCAACTCAAATGGAGGCTGACACAAGGACACCTCCATACTAAGAGTCTACTGAATAAGTTAGACAAGGAACTCTCGTCCAGGATGTTGAAACTTGGTAAGAGAAATTTGAAAGACAGTTACCGGCCTGGTGACTGGAGATTGTACCCTGAGGAAGTATTTGCACATGATGGCAAAGTGCAGAAAATGTGAACTCTACGATGAAAAACCTACTCACAATACTCTGCTTCTGTGAGAACTTATAGGGACTCAGACGGAAGCACTTTGGAGTAGAAATAACACAACCATCACAACTACTGAAGATTCCTCCAGATAAACTGGTGGCCTATATAGAAGACACGAAGCTCCTGGGATGGAAGTAGGTAGATAACATGGGTAATGGTACAAAGATTCAGTTCAAATTCCTGGGCTGAGCCCAACCCCAGCGTATAAATGAATGAACTTGCTACTCCGTTAGTTGACTTGACTATTTTCTATATAAATATTTTTTTATTACAGAATCAGTTGTTTCTGAGATAAGAGGGGGATGGTCAATTTTTATCTATTGTCTAAATTAGTAAACTCTATATGACTCTATTTTAAAATCATATGAAAAATATATTTGGATCCCTCGCAACAAACCCTTTTATTTCAAATATCACTCGGTAAAGCTTGTAAAACTTTTTCAAATTTTTTTTTATCCAACCCAGAATAATATATCTTTACTCAAAATTCATCTACTGATGTTATACGTCCAAATTTGGTACCAAAGTGTATCCGATTTCAATTTGTCTGGATTTGCTTGAAATATTTTTGTTCTGTTAGAGCAATGCAGCACTTTATTTACACGACAGCCTCAACTGTTACTTTTATACGAAAGCACCCTGGTGTCACGCACACTTTTCTTTTTTTGAAAACTCATTATAATTACTTTTATCTTTTTATAATGACTTTTTTCTCATTATAATGACTTTTTTCTTATTATAATGACTTTCTTTTATTATAATGACTTCTATCTCATTATAATGACTTTTTTCTCATTAAAATGATTTTTTTTCATTACAATGACATATATTTGAGCTTATATTTTCTTAGGTGATGTTTTGGGATTATCATTAAATTTCTTAGAATTTCTATCAAATAAAAAAATGGTGGACTATTATATTGCATATTACTTTCTATTGGGTCTTAGTTATAAAGAAATTACGGCTTTCTTGTGAAGTGAATATTGAAGATTCTTGGACTCTATAGAAAAAAACATTTTACTCTCTTGCCAGAAGTTTTGGATTTCATAACAGAACAAGTTGAGAAGTACGGGCAATAACATGGCTATAGATGGATGCATTTGAAATGCATCCAGCAAGGTTTTGTAATTACAAACAGAAATGTGAGTTTTATATTGAAAGAATTGGACCCTATTGGAGTTAGTCTCAGAAGTAGGAAACGACTCAGAAGAAGAAAGTATTTTACACCAGGACCAAATTTCCTGTGGCATTTAGATTCTTATGACAAACTAAAACCATATGGGATTGTAATTAATGGTGCAATTGGAATATCCCTTCTTTGGAAGAACTCCTCCATATCATTTAAAAGATTCATGTCATAGATTCGAAAATACCTTTGTTATACCTACCTAACCTAGAAAATATAAATGTCATTATAATGAGAAAAAAGTCATTATAATGAGAAAAAAGCCATTATAATGGGAAAAAGTCATTTTAATGAGAAAAAAGTCATTTTAATGAGAAAAAAGTCATTATAATGAGAAAAAAGTAATTATAATGAGATAAAAGTAATTATAATGAGATTAAAGTAATTATAATGAGTTTTCAAAAAAAGAAAAGTGTGCGTGTTCAAGCTACTCCCAGTATTAAATAGCTCCTCACCTGCATAAACGAAGCTACCGAATTTCGCTCTATCTTGTATAGCTGTCCAGGAGCTCAATAGACAATGTACACAAGGAAAAAGGAATCCTTGTGTTAATCCTGTCATTATCCTACAAAATATTACTCCTCCGTATCCTGTTTGGGCTCCAATAAATGGTATTAGCGCACAAAATAGAGATCCAATGAAAATTGCTCCACCAAGGAACCACTTGGGACCGTAATTCTTTATCAATTGTCCAGCTAATAATTGAAAACAAATGTAGCCCCAGAAGAAAGACGATAACATCATGTTCTTGTGCTCCGCCCATTCTGGATAGGTCTGGAAAAATAAAATAAAAAATGGTAAAATTAAATTGATACCAAAAGGAATCTTTTATGGTCTTGAAAAAACATTTTTTTGTGGAGTGTCCGATATTACAACATTCAATCAGAGAATAATTTCACAATAAGTGAACTGCTATATTCAATTAATCAATACATAATACTTCTCAGCTAAATTAAATATTCAAAATGCCATCCACCGGTCTCTTGACAATAAGCAAATCGACGAACACATTATTCTTGTATATTACGAATAATTTATGAAGTAACTTCGTCTCTAATTCGGTCTTTCAGATCCTGTATCCCGTAGATTTTGTTGTTTATCTACATGAACCTTTGATTTTAAGAACCCTAATAAAAAAATCTAGAGGTGTAAGATCCAGAGATCTTGGTGACTACTCTATTGATCATCATATTGTTGTAATCAGATACTAGCATCTGGTTAGTTATCATTGCTGGTATTTGGAAGTCTATTGACAAAGTCTTGTAGAGTTCTGTTCGGAGAAATTATTGATCATTACTTATACAATATGTCTCCCTTTGGAATCATATGGAAAACTTTTTTATTATTAATTTTAGGAAGAAAAGTTATTCTTTATAAAAAGTACTTCATTATCTAAAACCTAGAATACAGTCATCAAATATCAAATTTTTCAGTCGTATACGAGGTTTGTCAAAAAATATGAGTTTTACTCAAGAGTAAAGTACCTTTAAATTTGACAATATCGAAAAATGTTACTAAAAAGAGTTGATCAAAATTAAAAACTACGATTAAATATGTAATTACATTTATTGAAATTGAAACTTCAGATTATTTTATTTTTTACTAATGCTTCTATTTTGAATGAACATTTATCTCTTGTGATTACGAAACAAATGATAATCTTTTAGGTTTTCCATGTTTTTTAATAATTTTGCATTTAAAACGTGAAATAAGTGCATATATATTCATTTATTTTGCAAATAATAAAATACGTTCAAACACTAAGTTATAAAATTAACATCATAATAATGTTAGAAACAAACAAACTCATACTAATCGACATATCCAACTTTTTTAGTAACATTTTTCGATATTGTCAAATTTAAAGGTACTTTACTCTTGAGTAAAACTCATACTTTTTGAAAAACCTCGTATACGACTGAAAAGTTTGATATTTGATGACTGTATTATAGGTTTTAGATAATGCAGAACTTTTTATGAAGAATAACTTTTTCTCCTAAAATTAATAATAAAAAAGTTTTCCATATGTTTCCAATTTAGAGGGACATGTATATTATTATCTATCAGTTTCCCGAAGAATCGCGAGAAAAATAATTAACTTCACATTGCTCATTATTACCAACAAAATTTGCTCAAGGCTATAAATATTATTAGTCCGGGAAAGTAAGGAAGTTAAACATCAAATGTTTCCCATCGCTGATTTTTCATTTTTAAATGAAAATATATCGACCCAGCATCACTCTCTTAGATTGTCTAATAATTTCCGCTGGAGCTTGCGACGCAGCTTGCAAGCACAGCTCGGACTACCTAAAATTCAAGTGATTTATACTCATATCATTTCTGGATGTGTTCTTACAAAAAATCGTAGGGATGAAAATTGCAGCAAATCGTATGCTCTTGAAGGTGACGTAAATATTTTTTCCAAAAAAAAATTTTACGATGTTAAATTTTCCAAAAATGGAAAAAATTTTCGAAAATCATATTTTTGGCTGGTAATTATAAATAAAATATTAATATCGAGGTCAAAACATAGATAAACATAGAGGGCGAATTTCTAAAAATTTACGTTTTTTCAGATTAGTTATATTCAAAATGGCGGCTGCTCAAATTGGAAACAATTTTTTTTTTCAATCGCGTTTAAATTTATGAACATCAATGATATCGAGAAGCGGTTGGTTGCAATTGATAGAGTGAAAGTTATATTTATATAAATAACAAACAAAATTTTTTTTACATAATTTTTTAGAACATTTACCGAAAAAAAAATTTTACATCTACTTTTTTCTCATTTTGGCGTTGAAAAATTTGTTAAAAATATCTTCCCACGTTACAAATATGTTTGTTTTTGAAAGACGAGTATTTTAAAAAAAAAATTTTCAGATGCGACTTTTACAAGCTGAGATAAACAAATTCAAAGTCTGCTAGATACTGTTATAATGTTAATTGAAATTTTCAAATTTTGATCACTTCGCTAGGTTGTTGAATCCCAACTTAACTTAAACACAATTTTTCATTTTTCTACCGTCAATTGGTCCATTCAAAAGAGAACAGTAATCCTAGCTCTCTCGGCCAAACTTTTATTTTGGTTTTCTTTGTAAAAATTGTGGATTTATAGTATGGTTATTATTAATATGATTACATATTGCTAGAAATAAGGTACGATGATATTTATAATTTATATCTATAAATCCATTTATTAAATAAATCATACATAATTAGAAACATAGATACTAAGAATATTTATTTACATCTATTTTCGGGTCGATATATTTTCATTTAAAAATGAAAAATCAGCGATGGAAAACTTTTGATGTTTAACAGATTTTTCGACCTTACTTTCTCGGACTATATGTCAAGAAATAAATATAGGAATTTTTTATTTATCAACAAATACTTATTTGGAAATGATCCGATGTTTTGTTTAAGTTTGAACAGAATATTTATCAAACATTGCGTATTTTATAGCGTATTGATTTGAGATTTGAATCGCATAAACTTGTGCAATATCTTTGGTTTTTATTTAAGACGTATATTAAAAAATTATACATACAGCGATATAACTTGCAATTAATAATTACTATGTTATCAATGCTTTCATTTTCAAACCGTTAAATTTATCAATGTAAGTATTCCAAGATTACAGGTTAAATATACATTATCTAATTTATTTGCTGCAAATAAATTGTCAATTGTCATTTGTATAAAGCTTGTTATCTATAGATGTCAAGAGTAATAGTATAATACTGTAACGTTTATTCTAATTTATATTTACAATTAATTTATATTTACAGATTTATATTCAAATACAGTCCTTATTTAATAATTTATATCACACACTAACTATAATTTATATGAGAGTCACTTAATAAACACTTTATCGAGGCGCGATTGCTTTCTTTCAGTAACAACACTAACTGATTAACTAACTCCGCTGCGATGCTCGTCGCCTATTTATACTCGCACGTCTTTTTCTAGAAACCTCTCGAAGTTGAAGTTTTGATGGATGCGCCGGGTTTTTCTAGATGTTACGTTTTCCAGATCATTCTTGAAAATACGGCGGAGGAGCCATAGTCGTATCATATGGGAATTTCACTGGGGGCACTAATTGAGCACATTAATGCAGCAGCGCGCGTAACATTGCCCCCTCCTTAAGAGACAGTTCCTCTTGGAACTAACTAGGAAACTGAAACGAGATGACTGTATCGGCAACTGGTTCCCTTGTTACATTTTCCAGTTGCATGGAAGTAACATGCGACCGTCTTCTCTGTTGGCTGTGTCTCCCGTGCTTGGCCGCAGACTAGTACCTGCACTTCGGTGTCTCGGAAGATTACTTCTACCATGTTACGGATTATTCGCCAATCTAAATGCCTACATTCAATCTTGGGCATGGCTAGCCTATGCACGTCCAATTCAAGCACATGCTCCCTCAAGCTTCGTAATGCTTCCCAGACATCCTCGTACGTTGGTCTTTCGTCGAAGGTGTTTCTCGTCACTAGGTGGAAATTGTAGCGGGAGCCATCTTGCAGCTTCAGAGCTTTACCTGGTACTGGTAACTGGTCTTGCAAACGTCGGGCGCCACTCTTCTTTATGAACAGAGATGCCAGTCCGCGTGCATCGGTTACGCTGGCAGGGATGTTTATGGCCAGTGAGTATTCCTTTGGAACGGTAAGCATGTCTTGTCGTCTCTCAGTGGTGACGCCGAATCTTGCTTTTCCGGTACCACCATAAGCACCCATGAACTCTACAAAAGCAGGATCGGCTACTTCCTGAAGCTGGTTTACTTCCTCATCGTGGTCACCCTCGAATGGCGCTAATCGGTTACGGTGTACCACCTTTGGCTTTCCGTTTGGGATCTTGCTGATACGATATATGACATCGTTGATTCGTCTCTTCACGAGGTACGGACCGTCCCAAGCTTTTTGCAACTTTGGAGAAAAACCCTTTTGTCTTCTTGGGTTATGCAGCCAGACTTTGTCTCCTTCGTGGAAACCTCCTTCTGTAGCTTGCGTATCGTACCTTTTCTTCATCCTATCGCTAGCGATCTGGAGATTCGATCGAACCAGCTCGTGTACGTCGTCCATTCTTTTTCTCAGCTGGGTCACGTAATCTTCACCAGCTATGTCTTCTCCGGGTCGGCATCCAAATTCAAGGTCGCAGGGTAATCTCATTTCGCGTCCGAACAGAACTTTTGCTAGTGTTTGGCCGGTAGACTCATTGATGGCGGATCTGTAGGCCATCGCAAATAACGAGAGATATTGGTCCCAATCTCGCTGATGGTTAGATACTACTTTAGACAGGTATTTGCCAAGAGTTCTGTTCATTCGCTCTACCATTCCGTCCGACTGTGGATGCAAAGCCGTAGTTCTCGTTTTCTTCATGCCGAGCTTTTCACAAACTTCCTGGAACAGCTGGCTTTCGAAGTTTCTGCCCTGGTCGCTGTGTATTTCCAGGGGCACTCCATATCGGCAAATGAACTCATTCAAAAGCACGTCGGCAACAGTTGCGGCTTCTTGGTTTGGAATGGCATACGCTTCTACCCATTTTGTGAAATAATCCATCACCACCAAAATGTATCTGCTGCCATTTGCTGTCGGTGGAAAAGGTCCGGCAATGTCCAGGGCAATGCGTTCAAAAGGGCTTCCGACATTGTATTGCTTCATAGGAGCCTTTCTTCTTCCTTGTGGTCCATTGGTCGTAGCACAGGTAGTGCACTTCTTACACCAGTCCTTCACATCTTCGGAACTGTGCATCCAATAAAACCGTTCTCGCACTTTCTGGACGGTCTTCTTCACACCTAGATGTCCTCCTGACGGACTGTCGTGTAATTTCCGCAGTACTGCTGCTACCCTTGTTCTTGGAATCACCAACTGTCTTCTACTTTCGGAACCTTCATCGTTCTCGATTACTCACTGTAGCAAACCGTTTTCCAGAACCAGCGAGTCCCACTGGGCCCAATATGATTTCATCGTTGGCGAGTACCTTGAAATCTCCTGCCAAGTAGGTCGACAGTTTTCCTTTTTCCAATGTCGGATTTTCTTTAAGTCGGGATCGTTCTCTTGTTCCTCCTCCAACTTTTCCGGTGTCCATTCGTCACTGGTCACCGTGGTTCTTCGAATGGCAGCTTCCTTAGCTTCTGTTTTGGTGCAGTGAGAGCACTCTGCTGGGCATGGTCTTCTAGAGAGTGAGTCTGCATTTCTGTGGCTTATTCCGGCTCTATGCTCAATAGTGAAATTATATTCTTGGAGCCGCTCGATCCATCTGGCGATTTGACCTTCAGGGTTCTTAAATTGCATAAGCCACTTAAGTGCGGCATGATCGGTTCTAATCACAAATTTCTTCCCATGCAGATACTGATAGAAGTGCTCCACGGACTTCACTACTGCTAGGAGCTCTCTTCTTGTGACGCAGTAATTTTGTTCTGGTTTGGAAAGAACTTTACTAAAATATCCCAGAACTTTCTCTTGTCCTCCTTGAACCTGTGATAGCACTCCTCCAATTCCAACATTGCTAGCATCAGTATCTAGTATAAATTCTCCCTCTGGTAGTGGATAGCCGAGTATAGGTGCAGTAGTCAAGTGCTTTTTCAAGGTTTCGAACGAAGTTTGACAGTCTTCGTCCCAGCGAAACTCCCTTGCTTCCTCTGTAAGTCGTGTCAAGGGTTTAGCGATATCTGCAAACTTCTTTATAAATCGCCTGTAGTATGTACAGAGTCCAAGGAAGCTTCTAACTTGGTGCTTGTCGGTGGGTCTTGGCCACTTTCGTACGGTAGCAGCTTTTTCTTCGTCTACAGCTACACCATCCTTGCTGACTACATGGCCTAGATAATTGACTTTGTTTTGAAATAGTTGACATTTCTTGGAGTTGAGCATCAGTTGGGCAGCTTGTAACCTTTTGAAGACACCTTCCTAATTCTTTCGATGTTCTTCGAATGTCCTTCCCAAGACTATGATGTCATCAAGGTATACTAAGCATGTCTTCCAGGACAACCCTCGCAATACGTTTTCCATCAGTCTTTCAAACGTTGCGGGGGCATTGCACAGCCCAAATGGCATAACGGTGAAATGCCATAGTCCAGATCCGGTGGTAAACGCTGTCTTTTCTTTATCGGCTGGATCCATTTCTACCTGCCAATATCCAGACTTCAGGTCCAAGGTAGAAAACAATTTGCTACCGGCCAGCGTATCCAGAGTATCGTCGATTCTCGGTAGAGGATAGCTATCTTACTTTGTAACATTGTTTTATTGCCGGTAGTCCACGCAAAACCTCGTGGTTCCATCCTTCTTCTTCACCAGAACTACCGGAGAGACCCAAGGGCTGGTAGAAGGTTCTATTACCTTGTCCTCTTCCATCTCGCGAACAATTCTCTCCGCTTCCTCTCTTTTGGCCTGTGGTAGTCGTCGAGCCGATTGTCTTATCGGTTTAGCGTCGTCGGTGTCAATTTTGTGTTTGACAGCAGATGTTCTTCCTGTCTTTCCTCCTTTTGGTACAAAAAGAGATCGGTATTGTAGCAAGAGTTCTCTGATTTTTTTCTTCTCTTGCAGGCTAAGGTATTGTCCAGCCACTGCCATCATTTGTTCAAATTTATTGTTGGCATCATTGGAAGTTGTTGTTTGATGAATTATTGACGCCACTGGTACGCAAGTTCCAATTTTGGTCTCCTTCTTTATAGTTATGGGATGGTCATTTACATTTATAATGCGTACAGGTATTTCTTCGGCAGCCATGACTAACCCTTTCCCTATCAGGATTCCTCGACCAACCTCTTTATCATGATTCCATGGTTCCCTCACGACCGGTGTTCCTTCTTCGACGATTCCTTGTAGCCTTGCCACAGTGAAAAATTCACTCCTTGCGGGTACAACTGTATCCTCCTGTACGGCTACCTGAACAGTCTTATATTCGTGTGGGTGAAGGAATACTTCCTCAGAACCTACTCTAATCACTCGGTTCTTGAAATCTAGCTGGAAGCCATGTAGGTTCATAATGTCCATTCCAAGTATTATGTCCTCTTCGATATCAGCGACAACAACAGTGTGGGTGAACTTCTCTGCGCCAATTCCCAATTGCACCGGTAGTTCTCCATGGACATTGGCGCTTTCACCTGTGGCAGTCCTGAGTCGCAGTCTCGTCGGTAAAAGTCTTTTCCGGGTGTTGACAGTCTCGGGGCGAATAATAGTCCTCGTTGCTCCAGTGTCCACCAATAGTGTATACTTCCTACCATTAACTTCACCATCCACGTATACACTATCATCGCGACATTTCAGAGAGGCTATTAGAATGAGAGGGTCTTTGGAAGGTCTTCGGGTCGAAGCTGCCCTCTGAAAGTCGACCCTTCCTAGTTTAACTGCTGGGCGTCTTTGTTTGTAGCAGTTCTCGGTCGCTTGCACGAACTGCGTACATGTCCCATTTCTCCACAATTCCAGCATCTCACAGCTTTCGATTTTCCATTTGAGATGCTTTTCATCATGTTGACAAGCTGGTCAAGCTTGTTCTCCACTTCTTCGTCTGCTACAGCCCTCACCTTGCCGTATACTCCGGAAGCCTGTGTAGCTGCTTCGTACTCCAAGGCTGCAGAGAGTACGTCGACCAGTGTCTTGTGCCGAGCCAAGCGTAGAGTTCTCTGCATTTCATGGTCACGAACTCCGTCGATGAATGTCTGTACCCCTAAACATTCCATGACATTCTCCGGTGCCGATGGATAGGCAAACCGCACCAACCTCGCAATGTCTGCTTCGAATTCCTGCAGAGTTTCGTCGCGTTTTTGTTTGCGGCTTTTCAGCTGCGACTGGTACAGATGCTCCAAGTGTTCCAGGCCATATCTCATGTTCAATCACTTTTTGAGTTGTTCAAAATCTTCGGTCTCTTCCACTGGAATGGTCTGCAGGATATCCATGGCGTCTCCTCTAAGGGCAAGAGTTAAATTCAACGCTTTTTCTTTCTCACTCCAGTTGTTTGCCTTTGATGCCGCCTCGAACTGCTTAAGATAGTTCGGCCATGACGTTTTACCATCGAATGTTGGCAGTTTCACTCGGCTGTTAATATCGTTTTCCCTTTTCGGTTTCAATAACTCTACTTTCTCTGCCAGTTCGTCGTTGTTCGGGGCTTGCCTAGTTGTAATATCCGGGTTATTACTCGTCTTCCTTTCGATTTCTTTGATTTTTTGTTCCAGGGCAGAAATATCAGTCTTCATAGATGTCATTTCATTTTTCATGTCCGTCATTTTATTTTCTATGTCCACCGAAAGTTTACTTTCCATGGACGAAATTTCGTTTTTTATATTAGACATTTTGTTTTCCATATCCGTCGAAATTTTATTTTCCATGTCCGACATTTTATTTTCTATCGAAGACATTTTATTTTCCATATCCGTCGAAATTTTATTTTCCATGTCCGACATTTTATTTTCTATCGAAGACATTTTTTTTTTCTATCGTCGAGGCTATAGAGGCGGACGCTTCGTCGGTGAATTCAAACGTTTCCGGGTCCAATCCATTGCTAATCATAGCATTTTTCAGTCGTTCCACTAACGCTGACTTGGCCCCACTTGTGTCCAATTCGTAATCCTCCAACTCTCTTCGAAGCTCTGAAACTTTTAATTCACAAAGTTTCTTCGCCATCTTCCTGTATATTTATTTTTAATCCCACTTCTGACACCAATGTAACGTTTATTCTAATTTATATTTACAATTAATTTATATTTACAGATTTATATTCAAATACAGTCCTTATTTAATAATTTATATCACACACTAACTATAATTTATATGAGAGTCACTTAATAGACACTTTATCGAGGCGCGATTGCTTTCTTTCAGTAACAACACTAACTGATTAACTAACTCCGCTGCGATGCTCGTCGCCTATTTATACTCGCACGTCTTTTTCTAGAAACCTCTCGAAGTTGAAGTTTTGGTGGATGCGCCGGGTTTTTCTAGATGTTACGTTTTCCAGATCATTCTTGAAAATACGGCGGAGGAGCCATAGTCGTATCATATGGGAATTTCACTGGGGGCACTAATTGAGCACATTAATGCAGCAGCGCGCGTAACAATACTATTATAACGCCTTACAGATTTTAAAAGTCTTTGAAATTCAAAGAGACCGTTCACTGAGAAGCAACAACTACTTCCCAGGCTATATGTCACGAAGGAGATTGAATTACAATTCAAATTTAGACGTGGTTATGGTATATCTGTAAGATAGAACCAACCATTTTAGTTTGCAATTCGAAAGAACAATATCACTTAGACCGGTTTCGGAGTATTTGAGCATCAGCGCAGTATAAGGTAGATATCATCCTTCCAGAATGAGAGGATACTTCTGGACTGGAGAAATCATTAATATCGTCATTAATATCGTACAAATACTCTCAATGAAGAAAACGTTTAGTATGCGATAATAGTGACATCCCCACATCTAAACACAAACTAAAATTCAATTTGACACTATAAACCTGGCGGTTTGGAAGAGTTATCTACTTTATTTACAGTTTCCTGCAAATAAATTGTCACTTTAGTAAAGCGTATTATCAATAAATGTCAAAAGTAATAGTATAATAATATTATAACGCCTTACAGAATCTTTGTTCCATCTTTGGTGTATAGTGAATGTAAATCGAGTTTAAAGGTTGCGTCATAAATGGATCACCCTATATTTTGGCAGTACATTGTATAGTCATCGGTCCTTGACAAGTGTACAAAGTTTGAATTAAATCTGATCGTTTGAAGTGGGTCAAAATCGCGTCCCAAGTAATCGGCTACAAACATACATACATACATACATACATGTGAAACTAATAAAATCAAGAAAACATATTTGTATTCTGTGTAAAATTTAATTTTTAAAAATCTCAGAGCGCTTTCGGCTGTTAAGCCGTCTTCAGTGCTATACTCGTCAGGTATTTGTTACAAGAAACTTTTCGACAACACATTGACGTCACAAAGTAAAATATCTTAAGATAACATAAAATTAAAAATAATCCCCTGATTAGGGTAAATTATAAAAAAAATGTCCAAAATCTAAATATAATTTACCCTAATCAGGGGATTATTTTTAATTTAATGTTATCCTAAGATATTTTACTTTGTGACGTCAATGTGTTGTCGAAAAGTTTCTTGTAACAAATACCTGACGAGTATAGCACTGAAGATGGCTTAACAGCCGAAAGCGCTCTGCGATTTTTAAAAATTAAATTTTACACAGAATACTAATATGTTTTCTTGACTTTCTAGTCATGTGTACTCAGCTATAAAGATATTCACCAAACTAATAAAAGCCGTTTATTGAAAAATCAAGCTAGAGTATCTCAAGGTGTTATTCCAGTTTCGATATTATTTTCTATTGAATACTTACAGGGATATTCTTATCTGGGGGATCTTCAGCTGTCATTGGGAAAATGGCAATACTAAGCACCGACCTGATTCCATATGCTATATTGACGGCAATGAATAACATCAAATACTGAACGTGACGGATCCCAAACCAATTTTCTGAAATAAAATAAAAGTATTTAATTTCTTGAATTGTAGCATTATTGTAATGGAATATTTTACACCAAGGTGATGAAGAATATTATTATTAACTGCGCACCAAGAAGTTTCGCGAGGGGCTTTGCACCGAGCGGAATAAGGTGCGAGGTTTATAAATGTCTTCAACACCATAGTGTATATACAATTTTTTTCCACTACTAGCCAAATTAAAGACAAAAATTCAAAATAATTCACAAACGCACCACGAGAAGCGTTTACTACGTCGTCTGACTGACAAGTACACTGTCAGTTTTCGATATATTACGAACGTACTCGTTATGACATCAGTCATTTGTGGTTTAGCGCGAATTTTAATCTAATGGCATTTTTATTCAAATAATTTTATCTTGATAGTTAATTTCAAGCAGCAAATATGTTGAAGACAATCTCCTTGGTATACAAAATTATGTTGCACAAGTTTTTGTTGAACTCTACTATCCCTGAATTTTCAAAATATTTGAATTTGTTCATTATTGACCTAGGTAAATAATAGAAAAAATTATTAATCACTAATAGAGAAATTGAACTTCTCAGTTGGCTAGAAGAAGCAATAATTGTCAACTTCACAGCTAGTAGTCGAAAAAAAAACTTTAACACTGTCTAATTTGAAAATAAAATAGAAATAAAACCGTTCCAAACTTGTACAGACAGTTTAAAGAATAATTGACAAAAATTATAACACGCTACAGTATAATAAGAAATCAATAATTTAAATTGCAAATACACCATAGATTCAAAAGTTTTGCATCACCCTAAATCTCCAAAAAAAAAAAGTGTTTATTATAAATGGATCAGAGATTAATCAAATAATTAGTTTCAATAAAAAAAAACGTCCATATTTGTCAAACATTTTTATTATCCAATAATAAACTTGCTTTAAACATAAAAAGAATTCTTAGAAATTGAATAAATTAAATACATATTGGATTCTTTTTAAATAAAAGGTTGTTTATCCACAATAAGCCCAGGAGGCTGAGGTGGTACCGGCGAAAGGA
>CAJUYG010000593.1:0-18550 GCA_910591675.1 Galerucella calmariensis
TACTTCCATGTATAGGCCAAGTAATAGGTGAATATTTTTGACAAAAAATTCTAGTAGAAGCGGATGGTGCCATCATATAAAAGACATTAGCAATAGTATACTTTTTATCTGTTTTTTCATATTACGTAAAAAGTACATGAGCAATCTCTATGGTATGTAAGGATAAATCGTAGATAATAGTAAAATGAACAAAATGAAGTTTTTTTTTGTTTTAAATATTTCTAACAAATCACTTAAAACATTTGCGTGTCCAAAACATATAAAAATTATACTATACTTACATGATGGCACCATCTGATTTCTACCAGGATTTTTGTCAACAAATATTACGATACTTGCATGCTCTATTTTTTGGCCTAGTAAAATGTTATAATACTAATAATAATTATGTATACTTACAGTCAAATCTTATTAAAACATACAGTTCCTCCATTGCATTGTCTTAATATTTTCATATTCCAACAAAATAAAGGTAGAATGTTGTTTTGGCTCCATAAGTGTTACCTTCAGCTGAAATAGATATTTGAACTTTTAAATAAATCTCACCAAATCAATTATTGACTTTCTCTCATCAGCAAAACAATTCAACATTTCTTATGTTTTACATGAAAACAACTAGTATTGTTTGTACTGGTATTATGTATTATACAGTTAAAAAAATAAACAATCATGAATTTCCTGTTTTTACTGTCAATTATTCTCTTTTCCAAATCCAATGTACATTATTGTGCATACAATTTACAGAAAAATAACAATCAATATAATCAGAAGCTTCCAATTTCTAATGGTTGTAACTAATTGTTATTTTCCATTTTTGTGTAATTTAGAGACACAACAAGTAGATATTATTGAATATATGTAATAGAAGTGAAACTTCCAACCTTGAGAACCAAATATAACAAAAAATGGAAGATAATTGAAGCACATGTAAGAAATTTTCAAATGACATAGGTATATGCTAATATTAGTTAAATGTCATAAAATCCTATATTCTCTCAAGTTAGGATGCAGTGATATTATATAATTGCATACTTACATTCAAACGTTTTTAAAAACACTTCAGTTCCTCCATTGTTGTTTCATGTTTCCGAAAACCCTACTGGTCCAATAAAAGTAATGACACAGCTCTAACAACGACAACTTGCAGACAATATCTAAAATGGAAGTAAAAATAACCACAATTACTACATAGAAAATGTGTAGGAAATAAATATATTTAAGTAGTAGTTTTATTATTTCTCCCTTAATTCTACCTATCAGAAAATTTAGATAAACAATTTTCACATAATGATTAAACGGTGTGAACATATATTGTAGTTTTTATAGAAGATGAAAAAAAGGGGTATCAAATATGTTAACATCTATTTCAACATACCTATGTCTTTCTACCGCCTTTGGCTTGGATCAAACGAAAATATTAATAGTGTTACCAAAGTTTAATTTTATTCTTTAAAATATATACGAGTTTTTCTGTAAAAGATAAGCGACTTTTTCTTATTCAAAAAAATGACATTCCAGAAATATCAAGTCAAAATTGTCAACCACAACAGAATACGATAAGATAGAGAGGCCACAGAATACAAATACCAACCACAGAATACTACTATACGAAAGAGCTGTCACTCCATTCAAATAGTGACATTTCCAGAATTGTCAACCACAGAATACTACTCGACCGCAGAATACTACCATAGCATGGCAAGGTCACTCAATACAAATGTCAAATGGTTAGGTTAGCTGTATTGTAGTAAGAGCTAGGTCATGTCTGAAATATAAGAAGACCATTAAAACCACTGCAATCAGAAAATGTCAAATTAAATATTTTTCATTACTATTTACTAATCATTAATCAAAAGTAGAATATTATTTCGCTATAAATAATCACTTAATCGATTCCTATACAAAATCATGAATAAAGATTTAGAATAAAATGGCAGTGTAACTGAAAATGATGTAACAGAAAATCCTCTACTTGAGCTAGCGAAGATCAATTCCGAAGGTTATACAATGAAAATTCCATGTAATAAGAGTTGAGACTTTAAATTGATGACAGTTAAATAAATTCAATCATTGGAGGAAAAAGATAGAATAAAAAGACCTTCCTAAGCCTAAAAAAAGCCAAGATAGATTTTGGAAAATTTAATAGGCAAAGATTAAGTGCAAAATTATATTCTAATAAGATATTGTATTTTTCATAAAAACAAACTCTATTAGCTTAGGTCCATTGATATATCTACTTCCAGGTATAGGCCAAGCAATAGGTGAATATTTTTGACAAACAAAATTGTTTTTTTTTTTGTTTTAAAAATATTTTTAACAAATCACTGGAACCATTTGCATGTCCAAAGTATATAAAAATTATACTTTGTAATATCTTATTATGGACACTTACAGTCAAATCTTATCAAAACACACAGTTCCTCCATTGCATTGTCCTAATATCATCATATAGGTACCACCAAAATGAGCATAGATAGTTTTTTTCTTCCACTTTCCTAAAACATACACAAATTTTAAAATTACTATTAGTAAGTGTTACGTTCATATGGAATACATGTTTGTACTTATAAATAAATCTTACTGTGCTCATCAAATCAATTAGTGAGTTTCTCTCATCAGCATAACAATAATTCGTGTTTCCTTGAATCAAAATATTAAATGTTTTACATAGAAAGAATGCAACTAGTACCGACAAAGTGCAACTAGTATTGACAATGTTTGAGCTGGTATTATACAGCCAGAAAAAACAACATAATCGGCAATTTCCAGTTTTCACAGTCATTTAGGCTCTTCTCCAATCCCAATGTATGTACATTTATAGGGGTAACATTGACAATGTCGATGTATGGAGAAAAAACATAATCAGCAATTTCCAATTACTACTGGTCACCGTCAACTATGCCGTTTCCCACATACTCTAGGTACCTTTTTGTACACATAATTTAAAAAAAATGCAAATCAACATCATCAGAAACTTCCAATTTCTAATGGTCGTAACTAATTATGTTATATCCCATTTTTGTGTAATTTAGAGACACATCAAGGAGAAATTATTGAATACGTAGAACCATACACATAATAAAAGTAGATCTTCTTAAAGAGAAAAGCCTTGAGAACAAAAATACCTCATTGGCAACAGTATGTTATTCTTTTGAACTATATGAATTTACAAATCAGACTTACCAAGGACCAATAAGAATAAATCAGAAAATAGTTGAACCTAAAGGAGCTCCTATTATTGCTTATTGTACATCTGTTGTAGTACAATACCCTACTAGTCCAATAAAAATGGTACTCTTGATATTGAAGCAACTGTATCGACGAAAACTTGTAGACAATTATACATCTAAAATTTAAAAAAATATATTTACAATTCAAACTAGGAAATGATCTAAGGAGTAGAAGCCAATTGTCTTTCAACAGCTAATAATTTTAATCGTAAATATAGTTGGCTGATTTTTGGGTCAATTCTGAGCATATCTGTAAGGTCTGTAAGTAAAAATCTGTAATAGTTACAAGGCAACTTACTATATCTTACAGTTTCTGTAACTTATATGTTACTTCTCAGAATCGACCCATTTATTTCTTCCTTGATGCTCAATTTATTATAATAATAAGAAGAACAATTTTCACATAGTAATTAAACGGTGTGAACTAATATAATAATATTGTAATTTCAATAAAAATAATTAGATTAATAAAAAGGTATCAACATAATATTTTAACGTTTATTTCAACATACCAACTGTTTTTCTATAGCCTCTGTATCAAACTATAATTAATAGTGTTATCAATTTTTTTATTTAAAAAAATAAAAAAAGTTGTGGCTTTTTTTCTCTTGGAAACGTCATGACATTTTTTCAAATATAGAATTATTTCCATAGACCATGACAATTTCCAGAAATGTCAATCATAGATCTATGGCATACAATTCAAGGTTAAAATAGAGAGGTCACTCCATACTTGTACGGAGTGACATCTGTCAGAAGCATCTGCATGCTTAGTTGCATACTTCATTATTGCTTAGTTTTAATAGAATGTTACCAAATTAAATTATACTAGGTTATATAAAATGAAAATTCCATGTAATGAGTCGATTTCTTAGAACATTTTAATTCACAATGTAGCATATTGACTAATAATTAGCTGCGTTATAGTTTATGTTTTGACAACAAAAAAGAAGAAGCTGAGTGACAGCACTTACAGCTCTCTTTCCCTCGTTGTTGTGAAAGAGTAAAGATAACCTATAAAACAACTAATGTCCGAATGTCGTTTGTATGAATTAATATTGATTGATATAGTGTATGTTCGTTACAGGTTATCAAGTATTTAATATTCCCTGGATTCCTCGACATCACACAATATTTCCAAGACATGTAATTCAATCATTGGAGGAAGAAGATAGAACAAAAACACCTTCTATTTTAGATTATGCCAAGATAGATTTTGGAAAATTAAATAGGCAAAGCTGAAGTACAAAATTATATTCTAATAAGAGATGTATTTTTCATAAAAACAAACTCTATTAGCTTATGTTCATTGATATATCTACTTCCAGGTATAGGCCAAGCAATAATTTAATATTTTTGACAAAAACTAGTAGAAACGGATGGTGCCATCATATAAAAGACATTCAATGGTATACTTTTTGTCGGTTTTTTTCATTAAACTTGAAAAGAACAGAAGCAATCTCAATGGAAGGTAAGGATAAATCGTAGGTAATTCAAAAACGAACAAAATTAGATTTTTTTTAGTTTTAGATACTTTTAGTAAATCACTTCAAACATTTGTGTGTCGAAAACATGTAAAAATTATACTACTACGTAATGTCTCCTATATGATGGCATCATCTGATTTCTACCAGGATTTTTGTCAACAAAAAATACTATAATTGCTTTTTGGCCTAGTAATGTTATGATATTAATAATAATTACCTACATTTAAAGCAAAATCTCATTAAAACACAGAGTTCTCCATTGTATTGTCCTAATATTTTCAAATTCCAATAAAATAAATGTAGATTATTGTTTTTCCTTCATTTTCCTAAAACATACACATATTTTAAAATGACTAAGTGTTACGTTCATCTGAAATATAAATAAATCTTTCTGAGTTCACCAAATCAATTATTTAGTTTCTCTCATTAGCAAAAAAACATTTCACATGTTTTACATAAAAACAACTACGCTACCTTCTTTCCAACGTATTTAATTGAGAAACAAAAATGAATTCTGTGCTACCCTTTTTTTTTCAGATTAGGAAACCAAAAATTTTCGTTACCTTTTTTCCCAACTTTTTTAATTAAGAAACCTAAAGATTTGCGTTACCCTCTTTTTCATTTTTTTTTATCAAGACACCAATAATTTGGGTTACCTTTTTTTCAATTTTTTAATTGAGGAACCAAAAAAAAATGCGTTACCTTTTTTTATTCAAGAAATAAAAACTCTTCAAACTTAATTTTGTGGACCGTGTTTTTGACATGAATTATATGAGAGTTGAGGTTTACAAATCAAGGTCGAGTCTGTACATGCCTTTTCTTATATTTCCAGCGAAAAAAAATGTTAGTCAATTGAACGAATATTGAGCCTGGAAGAGCTTCAGAGATTGTACAGTTGCATATAAGCTCCATGTGCTCTACAACACCCAACAGGTCCAATAAAAATGGAAGTCTACTAAGTTATTTAAACTTGAAACAACTTGCAGAAAAATGCTCCCAATCTAAAATATTAAAATATATTCACAATTAAAACAAAGAAATTTATAAAGAGTAATAGTCAATTGGCTTTTACACAGAAAAAATTGAACCTTATTTCTCCCTCCAATGCCTGTAAGGTTGCTTTTATTTGTAAAACAATGTGTCCAAATCAAATTATAACTAGGTTATAATACTATGATTGATTTAATTTTAGAACTATTAATTTTTCAACAGTTAAATTCACAATATTTTCAAATATATTTTAGTAGTCCTTATTTCTTCCCCAATTCTATCTATCAGAATATTTAGATAAACAATTTTCACATAATGATTAAACTGGTATAGTAATTCTATAATTATTGTAGTTTTAATAGATGAATAAAAAGGTATCAAAATTTATTAACATCTATTTCAACTTACCTATCTGTCTTTCTACCGCCTTTGGCTTGGATAAGGTGTAATCCCAAAAGATAGTGTTACCAAAAGTTCAATTTGCGGAGAAATTCTTTAAAATAAATACGAGTGTACAAATATTGTAAAAGATAAGAGGTTTTTTCTCTGAGAAGTCAAGCTACATTTTCCAATATAAAATAATGTCCATTTTCAGAACTGTCAATTGTCGACCACAGAATACTACTATAAGATATAGAGATCACTGAATACGAATGCCAACCACAGAACACTACCATAAGATAGAGAGGTCACTAAATACAAATGTCAACCACAGAATACTACCAGAAGATAGAGAGGTCCTTCAACACAAATGTCAAATGGTTAGGTTAACTGTATTGTAGTAGGAGCTAAGGCCTTGTCTCAAAGATAAGAAGACGATAAAAACCATTGGGGTGAGAAAATGTCAAATTAAATATTATTTATTACTAATCATTAATAAAGAGTAAATATTATTTTGCTATAAATAATCACTCAATTGATTCCAATACAAAATCATGAATAAAGATTTAGAATAAAATGGCAGTGTAACCGAAAATGATGAAACATAAAATCGTCTACTTGAGCTAACGAAGACCAATTCTGAAGATTATACAATGAAAATTCGATGTAATAAGAGTTGAGACTTTAAATTGTTAACAGTAAAATTCACAATATTCCAAAGACACAAATAAAATTCAATCATTGAAGGAAGAAGATAGAACAATAAAACCTAAGCCTATAGCCAAGATAGATGGAAAATTTAATAGGCAAAGATGAAGTACAGTTCTAATAAGAGATGTATTTTTCATAAAAACAAACTCTATCAGCCAGCAATTTCCAATTACTAATGGTCACTGTCAACTATGCCCTTTGCCACGAGCTCTATGTAACTTTTTGTACACACAATTTACAGAAAGCTTCCAATTTCTAATGGTCGTAACTAATTATGTTATTTCCCATTTCCGTGTAATTTAGAGACACATCAAGTAGAAATTATTGAATACATAGAACCATATACATAATAAAAGTGGAAATTCTTGAAAAGGAAAGCCTTCAGAACAAAAAGACCTCATTGATTATATAGTATATGGAAGACCTTCTATTTCATATTTAATTAAAACATATGTAGGATATATTCAGGTGATGAAGTTATATGTCAATATTAATTAAATTTGTCAATAAACACCTATATTCTCTCAAGTTAGAATATGTATTATTAGAATATTCATAATAGTTGCATATAAGTGGGTCCTGCATTTCTTAAAACATGCAGTAACTTCAATGATGTTTAAAAATTTTCATATCATAATAATAGGCTTGGAAAACTGTGTTGTTTCATTTTCCATTTTGAAAATGATTCCAACTGGCAACAACGATATGAATTTACAAATAAGACTTACCAAGGACAAAAAGAATGAATCAGAAAATAGTTAAGCCTGGAGGGGTTCCTATTATTGCTTATTGTACATCTGTTGTTCTACAATATCCCACTGGTTCAATAAAAATGGTACTCTGGTTATTGAAGCAACTGCATCGAAGAAAACTTCTAGACAATCATACATCTGAAATTGAAAAGAATATTTACAATGTAAACGAAGAAATTATGATCTAAGGAGAAAAAACCAATTGGCTTTTTTATAGCTAATAATTTCAATCATAAATATGGTTAGCTGACCATATTTCTTTATTGATGCTTTATTTATAATAACATTAAGAAGAACAATTTTCACATATTAATTAAACGGTGGGAGCTGGTATAATAATATTATACCTATATTGTACTTTCAATGGATTAATAAAAATTTATCAACATAATATTTTAACATCTATTTCAACATACCAACTGTTTTCCTACCACCTCTGTATCAAGTATAATTCATCAATCATTCTAGATCTCTAAATTAGAAAATTCATTGATAAGCATACTGACTTCCCTTCCTTTTCTTGGAAAACATCATATGGAACAAAAATCATTTTATATTCACGCCTATCTATATACATACATATTATGAAAGTATTACCTGTACTACTATATTATATTGATTAAAATATAATTATTTATTTAAAAACAGAAATGTTTAGCAGCATACATAATGGTAGGACATTTTCGGAATGACATGACATTTACAGTTGACAGACAGATGTCAACTATTCGAACGTATATTGATTCAGCCAACACAACACAAACTACTGAATATTGAACAAAAATTACGTGGATTTGGACAGTTGATTAAACGATTAATAGAATTTGCGTGCATCTGATTCACAATTATGATCTGTACATTCATAATTTATAATGAATTGACAATGATTTTAACAGAAAACCGAAATGTATGCTGCTTGTGTTGCCTATCCAACAGGGGTGTTTAGTTCTGTGTCCTCTCCTGACAGATATTTTTCTCTGATTCTGTACATCTTCTTGCGCTTCTGTTATCCTAATACAAAATAAGAAAAACATGGCGATTTTGTGTATTGACGACCATCGAATACCATTATGTATCAATTAAGTCTAAGTGAACTTATTTTTGTTAGTTATGAAGTGAATTGCAGGCTTACCGTGAACATTGGGATTCTTATAAATAAACAAAACATTTAATTATCACAATTAACAATGTTGTTTTCTTCATTGTTTTTATGTGGGATAAATAATCAATAAATGGTTTTCTTGTTTGGTATTTGGATCGTTACTTGTGAATAAATGATAATTGGATGTTTTCAGTGAGTATTATTATTAATATTAATCAATGTCGTCGTCACCTCCTATACTATTTTGTGAAACGTTGTTAAGAAATTGAAGGCTTATTTTAGTCCTAGCTAAGCAGTGAATGGTACAGCAAGAACTGAGAAATTAATTTGATTTGTGAAGAAAAAATCTTAGTTTCTGCTTCTGCTATTTTTATGAATGCAGCAAAATGTTTTAGGGGGATAAATAAAATAGGTTGACTACATGGAGGAAATTTATTGTATGTTCATGTCATAGAATGCATTATTTATAAATATATTTAAATAATACAAAATAAATTTTAATGCTAATGATAAAAAATTGATGTAAAATTTGTGGAAAAACTCTGCATGCACTAGTAATAAAACAAAACATTGCACAAAAACTTAAATTTACTTTTAGTAATACTATTATTGTTAAAAAATAATATACTCGTTAACACAGCCACAATTAATTTTGGAATGTAAATCTGAAAACTTATATAAAATTGATGATAATTGTTAACTAAAATTGTTTTCAACATTTATAGGAGGATCTTTATTTGAAAATTTTGGTAAATACAAGTGTGAGTCATTATATACAATAGAAAAAGAACAGAGGATGGTTCAAAGTCCATAATAATGGGAATTTAAGACTGAAATTCGAGAGCCATATTCTGCAAAGATCTAGTTAACGAAAATGCATAAAAAATAACTTGAGAGTTTAGGAGGAAGATTCAAATAACAAAAATTGTAGAACATGAAATATGTTTCAATTTTTTCTATTTAAACTCTCTTTTTTCACATAATTTCAAGTCTTCGTTGAAGTGAGTGCAAGATAAATGGCCTGGAAGTATTTATTTACAACCATTAGTCTATAAAAGGAGCATTTCAAGATAGAAAACTGGAATAAATATATACGGTGAACTTGCAAGAACATCCATATTACGTCTACGACATAGAATAGGAATTTTAAAAACCTTATTCTCGTCTGTCGATTCAAAAATAATCATTCATAATCATACATTTAAGTGATTACATCACTTAGGTGTTTGTTTGTTTTTTTTTATCACATTTTCAATTTGATTGTTTAGTTATAGCAGAAGTTATGCCAGAATTCTAAAAAGGTTTAAAATAATCCTTATCTGTGAGAGAGATTTTAGTATTTTTAGATTTAATCAGTCGATGACATGCGTGCGATGTCTTATATATCTTTAAAAAAAAAACTAAAACCTCGCGGTATGACACTGATGAAAGAATAATAGAATAGTATAGAATAATCAAAGCTACTACTTCATCTAACATCAAATGAATGCTGAAAGTGTTATTATTGTAAGAAGAAGAAAACTACTAGCTTTGGCAATATGGCAGCCGCACTGCAACTCGTCTCTTGAATATGCAGTTGCGGGAGGCGATTCATCGCCGACTTTACAGCGTTCACCTCTTGAGCTAAATTCTTTCTGCAAATAATTAATAAGGGATTAACAACGTTGCATGATTTAATTTTTATATATTTCACTTACGGCACATACTTCTTTACATGGAGGACACACAACTGCTCCTTTATGAAGCCAACCATTACTTATTATCCTTATGGATATTTCTTGGTTTGCATGGTAACACTCGTAAGAGTAATTTCCCACCTACAAAAAATTGAGTTAAGAAGAGAATTACATTTATATAAGAAGTGAGTGCTCACCAATATATGCAATCGACCATTTTCACATCTATAAGCGTAACAACCGGATCCCCAGTGTTGCCACTGTCGCATTTGTTTACAGGATCGCTCTTCCCACATTTGATTTGTATGTTCGAAACAACGGGACTTGTCGCCATATTTCTCCAAAGCAAAGTTCTTATCAGGTGCTGAATACAAAGAAATATTGGTAGGTATATTCTAGCTTCGCATATTTCGAAGAAAAATAAACTTACTCGGGTTATTTTCGACATACTGACAGTGTGAACCTCTGACGACAACATTCTTCGACCGCCAGGTGAATTCTTGGATATAAGGACAATAATCTGCAAGAGAAACTGATCCTCCGTAATATCCTTCTCTGCCAGGCTCAACGTATTGTATGTAATCGAAATTCTGTGAACATAAAGAACATTCTTCAATTTTTCTCTGCGTTTATCTCATTTAGATGATTTAAAAATCGTGTAATTTTAATTAAATATCTACTACAGTTTATGTAAACGTGATTATTGCATAATCCTTATGCGTTGATGCTTTCTTTTCATAGAAAGTTTCAATAAGGTTCATATAATGCAGGTTTATTTATCAAAACCCGTCTCTCAACAGGTAATAAAAGATACCAAAGTTCAATAAAACTATGTAATAATCAATTGTTTATTAAACTGACATTTAATTTACCTGATACAGTTGGGGCAGCTGCTTTTGGTGTTCCACAAGGTTACATAGAGCCACCCTGGTTCGATCGTCCGTACATTCAGTTTGAAGAGGGTCGCGTTTCACTTTATTACAGAACGGATGGATAGAAAAACCCCTGTGGAAAACATAAAATAAAGTTTAATCATTTTTTTATCGAAATAAAAGGACTGCACCATATGTATAGCGTACCGACTTACTTGGCTGATTTCATTGTTATCCAATCTTTGCAGCTTTTCATAACAAAATCACATCCCAGATTTTTTCCCCACGACATATCTTCCGCCATCGAATAGTTAGCTATATACCACCCAGTGTCTTCCATAAGGGCTAACGTTATTCTCGATATGATAGGATTTTGAGTATGTGTTCCAGTCATTGCTTCGTTCTATGAATGAAAACAGTCAAGTTGTATTGTTGAATTTAATATCACGTTTAGATTATTCAGTAATTCCAATTTACTAATTACTTTTTAGAACTTTGGTTCTTTATGCCAGGTTGGTCTGACGGTTATGTTACTTGGAGCTAAGATTACAGAATAAAAATATAAGATGTTTCACTCCAGTTTTCAAATCTTTCAATATACATTTGAGAGTAAAATATATACGGACTCTGGTATAGAGACTGGCATAATATTTGAAAGGAAATTGATTACATGGATGATGAAAAGAAAATTTGGTGAATTCGTTCAAAAGAAACTGACCAATTCCCCTTTGGTTAGTTATAGAATTGAATTTTTGTGTTTCCTTGCTTAATGTACTTGTTTATATAATATCCTTATTAAAAAAATAAATCCGTAATTTTGTATTAGGAAATATTACAAAATATTTAGTGTTTAAGCTTAGCTATTAAAGAGAAAAATATTAATATGACTTTTTGCTCAATTCAACAATTAATTAATAAATTTAAAAAATCTATACAACATAAATATAAAACACGAACAACCAATAAACACCGTTCTAAAATAACAGCGCTCGACGGGCGACGTCCCGTATAATATGCCAAATTAAATGCAAGTAAGGACGTACTGTACCATCCAACTCACCAGCGGCATCAGTGCTTTACGCGATAAATTCGAACGAGTGAAACATCTTATATTTTTATTCTGTAATATATGCTTGGAGCGAGGGCGGTCGCGACGCAAAAGATCTGACCGTTACGTTACGTTGTTACGTTATGTGCCATGAGCGCGTGGGCTCTCGCGCTCTCTCCTCAGTCTCAGAGCTAGTCTCTCGGCGCAAAATGTTTATTGTCAGCATACATTGTATTATTAATTACAGTTAATAGAATACTTAATATGTACTTTGTGATAGGATTTTTATAATTAATACTACTGTATATTTTTGTTGAACGAAGTTTCATCCACAGTAAAATAAATCCTTATATTAATATGTGTATTTATTTATTGATTCAAAAAAATTGATTATTGCTTAAAAGGAACTAAAGTTCTTAGCGTTTGTCCCGCAACACGTTCTTCAATTTTGTTTTATTTCAGTTAAAATAAATTTTACAAACACTTATTCCCAGTGGAGTAGCGTGGAGGGTCTATGGCGGCAAGAGTCAAGGTTTTTTTCAATCAGAAATGAAAAAATATTATCTCAATTAAAATAAGGGGGGAGGTAGCGAAAATCCACGCTACAGCCACTGCTTATACTGTTTGAGTGTTACGACTATATCGAATAAATACCAACAATGTTTTCGGACAGGATAGAATTGAATATTTTCAGCTGGTGATTGATTTAATTATAATCATCCATTCAAATGATCTACAACTGTTTATATTTCGCGAATTGGCACGTACACAAATAAATTCTAATTGTCTACTTTTTGTTTACAACATTTAAATAATATAAACTTTCACATTAATAAATGTGTCTCACATAAAATAATCAATGCGTCGTATCTTGATGACGATCATTAAAAAAAACCACCTCCTCACTTCCACTTCTTAGAAATCAGACAACCTGGGACATGCCACAAGACGGTATGATGAAAAAGTATAACTTTTCAAAGAAGGAATTGAGCAGCAAGAAGGAATGGGATCCAAATACCATTACCAGACTTGGAAAGAATGCCATTCAACGGTACACAGACGGCTCCAAAGCAATAGAAGGAACTGGGATAGGAGTGTTCGGGCCAGGAACCAAACACTCTGAAATCTTGGGAAAAACCCCAAGTATCTCTCAAGCGGAAATCCAAGCCATAAGAATGTGCGGTCAGTTCAATATTGATAAAGGATACAGAAGACAAAGGATTATCATAATGTTGGATAGTCAAGCAGCCATTAAGGCACTGAGCTCTTGTGTAATCAGTTCCAAAATGGTGTGGGACTGCCTAGACAAACTCAATGAACTAGGAGAGAACAATATAGTCACCTTACTATGGTTTCCAGGACACAGTGGAATAGAAGGAAATGAAATAGCAGAAGGGGACTGAAATACCTTTCTGGGGGCCTGAACCCTTTTGCGGAATCAGCCCCAATATAATATTGGAAGAAATAGGTAAAGCCGAGAAAAAGAGAAGATCTCACCATTGGAAAGATCTAGTATGGCTGATACAATCAAAGACTCTTCTGGGTGACTACAACCTGTTGAGATCAAATGAATGCATAAGTCAAAGTAAAACTGCGCTGAGAGTTTTAACAGGGATCCTAACGGGACATTGTCGCCAGAATGGGCACCAGAAAAAGCTCAAAATAGTGGAGGAAGAAGAATGCAGATTTTGTGGAATGGAAGAAGAAACCTCCATCCACATATACTTTCCAATTGCACAGCACTTCGGAATCCTAGATCACAGCACCTGGGAGATTACTGGATTGAAGAGGATCTGGAGTTCTTATAATAAGAAACGTCAGTACACAAATGATAGGAGAAACTTACTTCGAATACTCTCTTCTCCCAATGAGTTAAAGCGGTACCATCCTCGCCTTGGTCTTCTAGCTCGGCACCTTCCAGTTCCGAACAGTTGAAATATTCTCTGGCTTCTTTGACTACATTAGGAGTTATGATCATCTGCACTTCTCTCTTCATGTAACCACTTCTTACTAACCAGTTCGGTCTGGTAAATGTGTTTATGACTTTGTCGCTCCATTGATAAGTTTGAAGTCTAAAATAAATATTTTTAAAATCATTAATTGTTTTAATTTAACAAAATAAAATACTTACGATTCATTTAGCGGTGGTTTACCAGTTTCGGGGCTTCTTTGTGTCAAAGGTTCTCCTTGGGAATCTCTGTAAAATGCATATAAACTCACGGAGAAACCGAGGGCGTGAAGTATTTCATGTTTGACAGTCGAGAGCAAGATTTCCAATTCTTGCCGTTTCGTACTTATGCTATTTGGGCAAAGATTAGCGTGACCTGCAATAGGCCTAAAATAAAAGAATCGGTTTAGCTGATTTATTGATTTTTATTGCTGATATTAGAGACGATTGTGAATTGGGAAGATAAATAACGTAAAATTATCAGACATTCAAACATATTAAAATAAAATGTACATACCGATCTAAGGCAGATTCCTGTTGACAGTGTGCGGCATAGGCAACAGTCAAGTTTTTGGCGCACCTTTCTGTTTGCATCGCCGAGACGTAAAAGACAAAATCAAAATCTGGAATACCAGGTCCGGCTTTAGATCCTTTGGCAATGCCACAATTTTGACCGGTGGAATTGCATATTCGACAAGCGTCTAGGTGGTCTTCTGGCACTTCTACCTCGCCACACATCGTTTTTTCTTTGCAAGTGTCAATACAGTGAGTCCAGCCATCTTTGACAAATACTTGTGTGTCGCTACATTTTCTGAAAATTAGCAAACGATATAAGTAATTGTAATATGGTGATGTCAAATTAAATCCGTACGAAAATTACAGTTTTATTTTAAATGGTTTCCGGTGTATGAATGAACAGAGTAATTTTTTTTAACATTATCAAGCAGCTCGATATAAAAACAATAGTTTGGCAATTTTCAATAATGTTATTTGTGCTATTTTTCAGTTGGCAGGAAATAATTTGATGCTTTGATAGATTTTAAATTGTTTATATAATTAGGTATAAGATTCTTAAATACTAAAAAATGTTTTGCATGGACAAATCATTCAAACCAGGTTGTAACCCATAGATCCTAAGCTGGATGTACACTGCCATAGTGAGACCAATCATCACTTATGGAGCCATTGCGTGGAGTAGTAGAACTAACCTATTGACGACGAGAGAAAACCTCTCCAAAATTCAAAGGCTAGCCTGTATATGCATTACAGGAGCAATGAGAACTTGCCCAACGGCAGCCATGGAAGTGATTCTCAACCTCACCCCCATATGGTGATGGAAAGCGTTGCAGAAAGAACAAGATACAGACTAAGTAGAGAGGGAATCATTAAAAACAAAACCACCTCCTCACTTCTTAAATATCAGACAACCTGGGACATGCCACAAGACGGTATGATGAAAAAGTATAACTTTTCAAAGAAATTCGTTACAGAATTGAGCAACAAGAAGGAATGGGATCCAAATACCATTACCAGACTTGCAAAGTATTCCATTCAATGGTATACAGAAAGTGGGATAGGAGTGTTCGGGCCAGGAACCAAACACTCTGAAAGCTTGAGAAAAGCCCCAAGTATCTTTCAAGCGGAAATCCACGCCATAAGAAAATGCGCCGAGTTCAATATTGATAAAGGTTACAGAAGAGTAAAAAGAATGTTGTGATTTTTTTTTTTTAATTCTTATTTTTCAATTTTTTCGACCCTCTTATCGATTGTCAGCGAATTTTGAATATGGAATACGAAAGCCTATTATATTATCAACCTTTGTGCAAAATTTGAATGAGAGACATCGATATATGGCATCACAGTAATAAAAAGAATGTTGTGATTTTTTTTGAAAATTCTTATTTTTCAATTTTTTCGACCCTCTTATCGATTGTCAGCGAATTTGGAAAATGGAATACGAAAGCCTATTATATTATCAACCTTTGTGCAAAATTTGAATGAGAGACATCGATATATGGAATCACAGTAATCTGAGAAGACAAAGGATTATCATAATGTCGGATAGTGAAGCAGCCGTTAAAGCACTGATCTCTTGTGTATCAGTTCCAAAATGGTGTGGGAATGTCTAGACAAACTCAATGAACTAGGCGAGAACAATATATAGTCACCTTACTATGGATTCCAGGACAAACTGGAATAGAAGGAAATGAAATAGCAGATGAACTAGCTGAATTACCTTTCTGGGAGCCTGAACCCTTTTGCGGAATCAGCCCCAATGTAATAGTGGAAGAAATAAGTAAATCAGAAAAAAAGAGGAGATCTGACAATTGGAAATATATAGTAGGGAAGACTCTTCTGGGTAACTACACCCTGTTGAGATCAAATGAATGCATAAGTCAAAGTAAAACTGCGCTAAGAGTTTTAACAGGGATCCAAACGGGACATTGTCGCCTTAATGGGCACCTGAAAAAGCTCAAAATAGTGGAGGAAGAAGAATGCAGATTTTGTGAAATGGAAGAAGAAACCTCTATCCACATAGTTTCCAACTGCACAGCAGTTCAGAATCCTGGAGCACAGCACCTGGGAGATTACTGGATAGAAGTGGAAGATTTGCCTAAGTTGAAGCCTGCAGACATCCTGAAAATTCCTCCGGGAAGACTAAAGGAACTACTAGTTTCTGAGACTCTCCTTAGAAACTGAGTAGAAGTAAGGGGGCACAATAGATCTTTTAGGTTTCAGTGAATGTTACCCCAAAATACATACATCATTCAAACCACCTGTATGTAGAGAACTCACTGCAAACTGCAAATGTCAATAGAGTGAATTTACATTACAAATTTTAGTGGATGTGGACAAAAGACACAAGTTTAATTAAATTGAATTGAAAAGAGCTTTGAGAAGTCGATCCAATTCAAAAATTTATATGAAATGAAATGAAATATACTTCTTTGGAATTTGCCATACTCTCGTGAAAAACGATAAAGAGCAAAAAAATTATCAGTAGCTAGATAAAAAATAAGCTTCTTTAATTCGAAATAAAGATTTATAAAAGGGGCAAAATAAAATACCGATCTCAAGTGTTCTTTTACTCTGTAGATAAAATTCATTTCTTCCACAAATTGTAATAATCATAAAAAGTTTTGGCTGTTTAACCTATTTCTTTACAATAAATACATCATTTAGAAAGAATTTTTAACGAAATACGATAATAGGTAGATACATTTTAATAAAGGAAATTTTCCTACATAATGTAATCTATTTTACCGAAACTGTCTACGTCTTATTAACACAAGAAACCTTTAAAGCAGAAGTAGACAATAGTAAAGGATATTCAATAAAAAATTTTTAGCTTCCACGGGCAATAAATATTTCAAAATTTTTTACTCCAAACTTAACTGTGTATGTATTGCTGCTTATAATATTTAGGTGAAAAGTTCAAATTGCGAGACCAAAAAAAGAAACGAAAGATTAACAATATATTGCTGCGGGTGAAAAAACATTAGCTAATTTAAAAAATACGTCGCAGCGAACCTTATCGGGAAATACAGCCAAGTTGTATAGTAACACCCAAGAAATTTATTACCCTGGAGATGGGAATGTGTACCTACTGCAATTTAATCAAAATTAATTGATTTGCAAGGTAATCAAGAAGTCATTTAAATTATATTCTAATTTAAATTGACTAATTTAGTGAAACGTTACCGAGAAAATATGATTAGACATCGTTCCAATAAATTTACCAACACCAAAAAAAAAAATATGATGATAAAAATATGATAAATTATAGTGGTGTATAACATTTTTCGGACATCAAATAATATTATATTGATCAAAAACTTTGGAAAATAATTTTCTATGTTATTTGAGCTTACCTTGTTAAACGTATCACATTTTCTGTTCTTCTAACAAAAAGTGCCTTTTCCCAGAAACTCACGGCTTCAGGTAAAATCGTATTCTGCGATAAAAAAATAAACAAAAAAGATATTATAAACAATGAAAATCGAAAATCCAATGGTTGTTGTGAAAAATTAACTTATTAGTTTTCTCAAAGTACCTATCAACATTTTTTTGCAAATCATAATAATAATAAAGCTCAGTTGAGAAAAATCCGAGGGGTGAACCACTATGCCAAAAATGTGACAGTATTTCGCAAATAGTGTAATTTCACAAGATTTCGCGTGATTGCGTCTGATTTCCCGTGTTTCGCGCGACTTTAGTACCAGAAAATTTCACTATTTTGCTAATTATTGTGCATGATTGGGCAAGATTTCCCATGATTTCGCGTGATTTCCCGTAATTTCGCGTAATTTCCCGTGTTTCGCGCGATTTCCCGTGATTTCGCAAATTTGTGAC
>CAJUYG010000593.1:18560-48849 GCA_910591675.1 Galerucella calmariensis
TTCACTATTTTGCTAATTATTGTGCATGATTGCGCAAGATTTCACGGGATTGCGCAAGATTTCCCATGATTTCGCGTGATTTCCCGTAATTTCGCGTGATTTCCCGTGATTTCGCAGGGTGGTTCACCATGATTTCGCGTGATTTCCCGTGATTTCGCAAGTTTGTGACAGTATTTCGCAGGGTGGTTCACCCCTCGGAAAAATCTCTTCTCTGCTTTCGTCCATTTTACTTATTTATATATTTTTGTCAGTCACTATTGGCATAAATGAAAAATTATAACTTCTAATACTAGTAGTGGAAAAAAAATTACCTGGGTGCACATATTTAATACTTACGTTAATTAAAGCGAATCTCTTTTGATCTAATCTGGAAAGAAAAACGTTCATTAGAAAGTAGTTTACGTTATTGTTTCTTGAAATTTAAAAAAAAAGAATGCTTGGTAGTGAACTTTAAAAGTAATTTTATGCATTCGTGATTTAGCATTTTTATCACTGAACTTAGTAGGAGAAATTTATTCAAATTACGTATTTTTTCGACCGATTAATTTGTTTTTGGCTTACCTGTAAACACTTTGGTCGTAATATAGTAAAATTCTCAGAGATTGATCTGCACTTCTTTTTTTGATAACGTGTTCTGGGTCCACTTTCGTATGAAGTACCTGAAACAGAAATACTTATTTTTGTCTGGTATTGGTAGATAAATCAAAAATTTTGTCGGTCTATTGGATCACAACAAAATTCAACCCCTTGAGAAATTTCCTACTTTCGCGACGATTGACGATGTCTCTACATCCTTTCGTAATCAATATTTTGACGGTGTCTTTTTTATGGACGAATAAGGGAATAAGTTTATTCAACGGGAAAGCCAAATTTAACCTACCGAGTTCAAAAATATAAACTCCTGGAAGGTAAATACATTCTTAATCAAAAATATTTACCTGTTGTGAGCAACAATCCGTAGTAAGGTCACGACAGGTGAGAGAAATCCGAGATGAAATATTTGATGTAAAAATTATTTTGTGGTCACTATTTATGGAAAAAATTGTATAGAGAAAACGCATACTATTGAACATTTCGTTATAATGAAATCCGACAAATTGGGTCAAGAGTGCCTATTATAGAAATTCTTTTACAATTTCACTGATAATTTAGTTAAATCAAGGATCGATTCAATGAATGCATTTGTTGCTATATTCGTAATTGTCTTTTATCGGCTTTTCTTTAAACTATGCAAGAGAAATATATTTTTTTAATAATAATTGATAGCCTGTTAAAAACACCTCAATAATTTTAGATCTATTATTAGTCTAAATTAACATTATTACAAACTAATACACAAACACTCTGAAAGCTTGGGAAAACCCTTTCAAGCGGAAATCCACGCAATAAGAAAGTGCGCCCAGTTCAATATTGATAAAGGATACAGAAAACAAAGGATTATCATAATGTCGGATAGTCCAGCAGCCATTTAAGCACTGAGCTCCCAATGTAATATTGGAAGAAATAGGTAAAGCCGAGAAAAAGAGAAGATCTGGCCATTGGAAAGATCTAGTAGGGCTTATACAATCAAAGACTCTTCTGGGTGACCACAACCTGTTCACTCTACCCCGTAACACGCGCATTCAAGCCTTCGCGCTTCCTTCCTAGTGAGTGGGCCCCTTAAGAGTTTTAACTGGGATCCTACCGGGACATTGTCGCCTGAATGGGCACCTGAAAAAGCTCAAAATAGTGGAGGAAGAAGAATGCAGATTTTGTGGCACGGAAGAAAAAACCTTCCAACTGCACAGCACTTCAGAATCCTGGAGCACAGCACCTGGGAGATTACTGGATAGAAGAGGAACTCTGCAGACATCCTAAAATTCCTCCGGGAAATGGGACTAAAGAAACTGCTAGTTTCTGAGACTCTCCCCAGAAACTGAGTAGAAGTAAGGGGACACAATAGATCTTTTAGGTTTCAGTGAATTTTACCCCAAAATACATACTTACATACAACTAATACACAAAATGAGTCACACAGGCTTTTAGAAAAAATAAGTATAACCTTTCGTAACTGCTGGTCTTAACAACGAGAACAAAAGTCTATGGTTTTGGTGCAATGACCCAGTTAAACAAATTGTGTAATATAAAAAATCATCTGTCACATAGGATGAATAATTGATACAATTTTACGTCACATTAAAAACTAGTTTTTAGATTTTTGATCTGATTAATTGGTTAAAATTCCCCATGACAGTCAATTAGGCTCAAACCAACTGCACTAAGCTTTTCAATTATTTAAACACATATGCCATACAAAAATATAGTTGAAATTACGTAAGAGAGTCTACTGTGTTATGAGGATAATCATCAGGGAAGTATTTTAAAGTTAAGACGAGTTTTCAAAGTAAGAAAGTTTATGAATTTTTTTAACGTAAAAAATATAAATTATATAGTCGATTGTTTGTTGTATACTATTATTTAAATGCCCATGAATAAACATTATACAGTACTTAGAAAAATTACGTCAAATTGCATGTATATATGTATAGGGAAGTATGTTTGAGCTTGAAGATTATACTACTAAGACCTTATAATATAAGTGTTTCGTGATTTAGAAAACCTCGGTAAATTATTTAAAAACAACCAGCATGATAATCTTCAATTAAATAATGTTTACATTTAAATAATTACCCTTCAAGGATGTTATCACAAATTATTCTTTAGTTCATATTTTTACAAAAAAATTTATACAATTGTTCATCTTGTAATTTATGTTTCCAGCATTGTATTTGTTTATATTTGTATACGTGAGTCACTACTGGGGTTTAATAAAAAAAAGTAATAAGTTTTTCGTCTGAGAAAGGAAGCGAATATTAAAAATCATCAGTAATTCGCATGTCAATTATCATAAACTTTCATTAATTTAGTTTCCCATTATTAATTTCATCACCATTGTGATATGAAACGAGCTCTTATTTTCATTTGTTAATTAAGCAAGTCAAGAGCTAATTTTTAAGCGAAACAAGAACAAAAACCGGTTGAACATTTCGTTTTTCTTGCAATATCAGGTAGTAGCACTTCAGACAAGACCGGACATTGGACCTTGCAGAGTGCAATATAAGCCGATAGTTATATAACAAGTTGCATAATGATACAGTCAAGGATATTGACAATTCCTTTGAAGAACTATCGCTTTACATCCTAGCATAGATATCAAACAATTAGGATAAAAAATTGCAAAAAAATTTTATGCTCAGATGAAGTTGAAAACGAGCAGAATCTGTTCTAGTTTTCAAATTTTTGAATGTAATAATTTAAAGCCCTCTTGTGTTAGTTACACAATTAAACTGTAATAATTGTAAAAGTGCTAAAGTGTTTTATTTCCAAATAGATACCTAGTTATAATTTTACATAACACAATATTTATTGTTTCAACAATAGTTCTCATGAAATTGTAATACAAGAAAAGAAACATTGTCTACTATGTGAATTATTTCTAAAAGGTCGGCATTGTTTACTAATATACCATGAATGTGTATTTACACGGAAGTAACCCAAGTTCATTTACAAATAAATTAGAGATTTATTTATGAATAATTCTAATATTCTCGCACATCAAGAAACTTATTAAATTAGCAGCGGCGTGCCTACGAAAAAACTAGTGGAGAAGGAAGAATTTAGATACAGACTTCTATTATTCTAAAACTTCTTTCCTGAGAAACTGTACGTCAGTTATTTGTGCCTTTTGCTTATTTTTCAGAATTTTAAAATTTGTTTTATTATTGTCCCACTAGATTGGTCCCGCGAGAGTGCCCTGCTTTAATTTTAAGCAAAATATTTACAATTTTCCCAATCTTTATCTTTTTATTTTGAAATATTTTTTTCTGAAACTCCCATCCCAATAACAGATATGCAGAATTAATGATGAAATATTAATATTTATGAGTCAATCACTTGTTTGTGTCTAACTAAACGTATTTATTTGAACTTGATGATTAATTTCCAATAATAAAACCAAATGTAGTCAAATTTGGGGTTGCCAATGTTAGAAAGAGAAATTTCCAAAAATCAATTACCTACGTTATCAGGATAGCATCATAAGTTTTTATCCAGGTTTTCTTATGATTTATCATTGGAATAGTTGTTAATCGATACACACTTCAATACACAAAATCACCAAACTGAGTTATACATATTTTGAAAACTAAAATAATCATACACAAAAAAGTAACAACAAACGCATTTTATTAACAATATTTCCAAAATTAGCGCTATCCCAATAAAAACCGTTCCTGGAACGTGCACTTCACTGGATTCCATTTCTAGTAGACTATCATATCGTTAGAATATTTTATTTCACATTTTACCAGAGATGTGATCTACTACGAATGGACCTTAATAAAATTTGACAACAAAGTTTTGTAGTCTTAAACTTCAAAATATTATTGATTGTCTAGTTGTCATATTTTTTTCGTTGTGTCAGATAGGGACCAAAAATTATTTTATTACTAGTTAATCTTGAGCTGGAACGCTACCGAAACGTCGAAATAAAAAATAAAAAACATTATTGTGGTTTGATTCCCAAAAAATAAGAGGACAAAGAATAAGTAATGCCACAAGGAACTTACACAAGATAATAAAACCAAAAAAGTAATATTACAGTGATACCAATTTATTTTTTTTTTGCGAAAAAAATAATTTCATAATTTTTACCAATGTACCTAGCAATAAATAAAGTGAGTAATAATCATAGAAATATAGGTTTTCACGTAACTAAGGCGTGGAAGAAGGTACATTTCATATTGGCCATGGAAAGTTTATGCATATTCAAAGAATGTTGTGAACAAAGCAATACCACTCAAAGACATGAATACCAAATGTTTTTATTATAATACTACTACTAGGTGCGTGGATTATGAAAAAATAATACTTTCATTGAGAAATATATTCTTCAGCAGCAAGGTCGTAATGATAGTAACAGAAATTTTGAGTACAGCAACAAATTTGAAATTAACAACTCGAAAAATAGACGAAATTTTATCAGATTTAGTAGCTTTCTATAATAGAAAAGTATTGAATATACCTAATAATCCTATGCCAGGCAGTGCATGAAAATATTTTGTGACAATTATCATAGAAATCGTTGTGTGAAAATTGTTATTAACTTTCTTCTCTCTTCTCTTCTCGAACATACAAATTGTTATTGTAAATTGGATTATTGTCTTATTAATTCTAATTAATTAAAGGTTTTATTTATAAAAAAAGTTGGCAACGGTCTATTTCTACATCACGGATGGAGTATCCTATAGGTAGGTGAAAAATTTTTGCTTGTTTTGAAACCCCATAAAATGAAATCAAGTTCAAGTTTTCAAAACCTGTCTCATTTTATGGCCAGTTTTATGAAAACCCTAATATCTCGGGAACCTTAAGGTTTGCAAGGTTCTAATCCATGCCATTCGATTCAGAATTGAATTTTCTATAAAAAGAGGAATTTTCTACATCGAAAAACCTTAGATATGGATTTTAGAATTTTCAGTTTTTTAAAATTTTTCCACACCAACATTTATACTAATTCGCGAAGACTCATCATTTTCAAAATTCTTCTTTTTATAGAAAATTCAATTCTGAATCGAATGGCGTAGACTAGAACCTTGCAAACCTTGAGGTTCCCGAGATATTACCCAATATGTGAAGAAATGTCAAAAAGTCAGACTCCCAAGTTTTCATAAAACTGGCCATAAAATGAGTCGGGTTTTGAAAAACTTGAATTTTATTTCATTTTATGGGGTTTCAGAACAAGCAAAACTTTTTATCAGGAATAACATTTTTCACTAAATTAATATTTAAAATATTTTCCCCTATAGGATACTCCATACGTGGACACGCTACGCTGTATGTGCATATCGAAAAACGAGAATGACGAAGTTTGTAAAGTTGCTGTCGACGATGTGTACCCAAGTACTTAGTGCTCATTCAAATTATTTCCGCAATAAATAAATAAAATGCAAGGTTGTGGAAACAATTAAATAAATTTCAAGATGCTGTGGCACCTATTGAATAGTTTCTGAGATCCATTAGGTTACCTTTCTTAATCAGACACCCCGTATTTTTAATTATTAATCGAGTTCAATATAACTACACAGAGAAAACTAATAGGTATGTCCAATATTATTTGTAATAGTTTTGATACACAATAAATTATTCTGTGGTTTTGAACTACCTACCAGAAAAAGGGATAAAATTTACTTTTTGAAAACCTCGTAGTACCTAAATACAATAAGTAAATTAAACTACGAATTTTAAATTTTTTCATGTGGCTGTTATCACCACAATACATATATGTAGGTACTTCTATTAAAAGTAAAGCAAACAAAATGAAAAGAGAGGTGAAATATGTGTACCTAAATGTTACTGAATTGTTTATTTTGTTACTATCAGTTGAAATTGTTTTTGCCATAATCATACTAGCAGCATTAAATTTATTAGACACATTTTACATAATATATATGTCTTAAAATATTGCTTGTGATGATAATAACAATAATAATTCTTGTAATAAATAACTAGGCCAGACATATAAGTTATTTAAAAAAACGGAACAAAACGATTAGACTAAAGTACGAGTTAGTAATCAAACAATTTGTCTCAATAATTGCGAGCTAAAAATAAACTTTTAAACCAAAAGTGTGATGTTTATAAATATTTGAAAGTCATATCAACCTCATGATGTTTAGGATGCTGATGATTGCAAAGTCTCTGCCCAGAAGCACAAGTAATAACAATATAAAAAACAATCACTAAATAAAGAAAACTATGAGAGTTCCATTCAAGTTTATTCACCATTCTTGCGGAAAAACAACGAAAACGGCAAAATAAAACATTCGCCTTTGTGAGGTTAGGTTGATCGTACACAGATACAATTTTCAAAGCTCACATCAGATCAGTGCCCTGCGTCGCGTCAGAAACAAAACTGATGCCGATGCACAGCTAGTGAACTGATGAACGGACGGGTGGAACGGTCGAAACCAGGTCGAAACGTAAACGTAAACCACCGTAGTCGGAGAAATAGTCACAACCACAGTACGAGCAACTAAATAGAAAACGTGATGCCTAGAGACTAGAGAATAGCGAAGCTTTATGACCGATTGTATCTCGAAGTTTTTTAACTGATCGCGCAGCTGCTCACGTTATTTGATAAAAAATATTTAGTTTTTCGTTCTTCGATTGTCCCCCTTTTTATTCTTATGCAGTCACGTAACTATAGATTTTTACATGGGGAGGGTTTTGGTTTTTTTTATCTGATAGGTTTAGAATGGGAAAGCTTTATTGAAGGCGCCGCCTAAGGCAAAAAAATCGAGTGCCACGACCTAAAGCAATTTTTCAAGTTCAAGAAATAATCCAAGTTTTTTTTAAATTATTTGTTTGACTTGGCTTCCCTTCGCCGGCTCCACCTCAGCCTCTTGCATGGGCTTATTGTGGATTCTCCTAACATTCTGACTACAGCCTATTCAGCTAATCCGTTCCCTGTATTAGCTCATACAGGTTCTTTACTGGTTGGTTGTAGAAGTCTTCTGGAATCATTTGGGGTCTTCCATTTAGTTTTTGCCTCCTGTGGTCCAGCGTCTCACAGTTGCATAATATGTGCAGGGCTGTTTCAGTGTCCTTTTTGCATCTCCTGCATGTGAGGTCTCAGTTATACAGCCCTATTTTGTTCAGGTGCTCCTTTGTGGGAAAGTCTCCCGTAAGAAGCCCCGTTATGGTGCGTAGTTTGTTCCTGCTCATTGAGAGTAGTTCTTTTGCTGGTTTTTCTGATGGTTCTTTTATAAATTTCTTCCCATGTGTTTGCCTAGGTGTATTCTTCCAGAGTTTTATGGATTGTTCTTTTACCCACCCTTTTAACCATGACCTAGTGGAGCATCTGGGGATGCCCACAGATGGTTCGGGTCCGTTCATCAGTGTTGACGATCCTGCTCTTGCAAGTTCGTCAATTTTTGTCATAGCCAGCGATTCCTTTGTGACCTGGGACCCACTCCAGTGTTACACTGTTCCGAGTCGCCAGTCTTCTAAGTTCTTCGCCGCATTCCCATACCAGCCGAGATGTTACCTGTATATATTAATTTGGGAGCACCTATTTTAAAAAGTGATAGATTATTGAAAATTGAAATCTGTTTTATTAAAACAGAAAATCAATCTCACAAAAGTAAATTTAACCTCTTCAGCTAAATTATTCACAATTGTTGAGGAATCTATTTCTATTGTCACATCCCGATGAATACTCATATTGCGGCAGTATGCTAATAAAAAATTATTGTACCTTTATTGTATTTTCTATGGGGAGGGTTTGAACCCCCAAACCCCCCCCCTTATATACGTCCCTGTTCGAATGACTTTATATTGAATAAGGGTGGAGAATTGGATGGACTTAATTACATATAGTGCGTCTCAAAAGTTTTTGGTTCAAATTAAGGGGGAAAAATACTTGGGAAGTTCTCTGTTAAAATATCAATAACATATTCTTTCGGAAGTATTGGGTAAAATTTTAGCTGATGACCAAGATATATAAAAAACGGGGCAACATCCAGACAGAGTTGAAAAAGGGAACAAACAGAGAAAAATGCATAATGAAATTTTATATTGATGGCATTGTGTTTGCTATTAATAAATTATATGAGAAGTGAATCAAGCAACAAATAATATTGAAAATAAAAGATTAGAAAGGACAGAATCATCGCAGTAATAACAAGCCCCCCTCTATTAAATGTGTAAGGGCTGATGATATTATCAATGGGCTGATGCACACAGATGTTTGAAAAATTAGTACAGAAGTTTAAAAGTTTTTGAAGTGCATTATCAAAAATTATATTTGCACACATCCTGATGTGTAATTAAAATTCCCTAACCAATATTAGTGAATCATTATCACTAATTCACTAAAATTATGAATACCTATATGGTTATAGAGATAACTCTTTTCTACCATAATGATTATTCATCGATATTAAGAGGGAAAAGAATATTCTTTGTAGTCGACCACAATGGAATACTTTTAAAATATTACGCATCTATTGATACAAACAAAACTGCATATAGATGTTTCATTTATATTATATTGAATCTACAACTTCCTGTGGTCTGATGCTTCCTGCATGCCTCCTTATTGTGAACCAACAAAAAATAGATCAAATAAATAAACCTACCTAAAATATTATGTGCAGACTTACCCATATTCCATTACACAACCACAAAATTATGAGACCAGTTCACATTTTAAATATATAATATTATAATATAATGCACAACATAATTTTGAATTCAAAATGACGCTAGCAAATTTTAACTGTCAACCACAGCTGTCACTGTCAACCTTAGTAAAGACCACAGAACTAGAAGCCTGTGGTAAAGACTGAAGTGCGCAGAAGTAGCAAAAAGAGCACTGTCATGAGTTAAAATTTTTTGTTAAACTACTACTGATAATATAATTTATTATTATAAATTATACTAGACAGAGCATTAACCTAATGCTCATTCTAGTTTATTAAAAATATTACTTTATTATAACCAACGTATGCCAGTGCCAAAAACGTATTCCCCAAACACATAGGCAACCAATATTTCACTACTAGGACTGCTCTACTTTAATTTCATTTTCTAAGTGTTTTTGTGATTGTTGGAACGATTAATTGGGCTAGGAACAGTAAAAAAATGTTTTAGAAGCATTTTGGTAAAGTTTGATGTGATTCCAATTAATGAAAATACCATTACATTTGGAAGAGCTGGTTTGGATTTTGTTAGAAATAAATGGAATAATCAAGGGGTAATTACAGTGAAGCAATGTCGAACGCGATTAATACTTGGATGGGTGATCATTGGGTCGTAGGCCCGTACAGCCTGTAGTGAATAGCAGTATATCACAGCTCACATGCATTATACCAATGGGTTAGGCATAATGGGCCCTGTAAAGAACCCTATCACTGGTGGTAATGGGTTTGGTAAAATTTTCAGTTAGGGATAGTGTTCTCCAGGCGTCGGTGATTAGCCTCAGTCGGAGAAATAGACCGACGATAAATAACAAAGAAAAAAATCCAACTTTATTAACTATTTGTTACAATTACAATCAACTTAAACAATAAATTATCAAAAACAAACAGCACAATTCTTTTTTAAAAAGAACACACCTCGGAAAACCATTTTTTGCTTATAGAACAATTCTCATTAACACAATGTGGGCATCTATTTAAGAACTTATGAGACACTGGAACCTTTTCTTTCAAGTGATTCTTTACGATGTCAGAAAGCGCTTCTATAAACATGGGATGGTCATTGGGAGCTGGCACCCTTCTTATTACTTCAACACCAATCTAAAACAATTATACATTTATTTTCAATATCAATGACAAGCATTTAGACAAACCTCTTTTGCCAAGTCTTGACAATACTCAATATCTAGCTCATGAAGAGTTTCGATGTGTTCATTAACAAATGCAATAGGAACTACGACAAAAGTTTTTTTCCCTTGCTTTACATAGCCTTTGATTGCTTCATCCGTCATTGGTCCCAACCATTTTAAAGGACCTACTTTGGACTGCCATACTAATTGGTATGGATGCAAAAAGTTCAATTCTTTCATTACTTGATGGACAGTTGCTCCAACTTCTGAAGGATAAGGATCACCACGATTTACAGCCTAAAATATGCATTTTATGAAAAAATAACAGAACTATTTGCTTGTATTTACCTTAAGAGGTAGGGAATGTGCAGAAAATAAGATGATAGCCTCCTTTCGCTTATCTTCTGGTATTTGTTCAAGTTCTTTCTTAATATTATCAGCAAAGCATTTAGCCAATGATGAATGTATAGGCCATCTATCAATAATAGATAGTGTCAGACCATTAGATAAGCCCCTAAAATTAGCATAAATAAATACAGACTGAATAAAAAGAAAATAAAGTGCAGTTACTTCTTTTTCAAATGTCTATAAATTTCATTAAAACTGGAACCTGTAGTAGCACAACTGTATTGTGGATACTGCGAAAATATAACAGCATGTTCAATTCCATCTCTGAAATATTAATAGGTATATTAATAAAATTGAATATCCTTAAAATTTTCACTACTAACTTTTCTATTTCTGCAAAAGCATCTGCTGAAAATGGTGGAACATATCTAAAGGCAACATAAGGCTTGTGAGGAGCAGATTCTGGACAATACTGATCTAACTTATCACACAAAAGTTTACCCTGTAGCTTTGTCCATTTTAGAATTGGTGAACCTCCTCCTATTTCTTCATACTTCTTTTTTACTTCAGGAGTTCTACGTTTAGCTATCCAAGGTCCTAATTGACTAAGAAATACAATTTATATTATTATAATAAATTATGAGCTGAGAGCAGAAGTTCTATAAAGCTCATATAATATGTATGTCCTGTATTCAGACTGTATCTAGTTTTATACATTTCTTTTCTCAACTTACATGGGTGTCCCCGTAAACGAATATCAGGATTTAAAGTTAAAATAGGTTACAAATTAGCACCAAACAAGTTAAATAATACAATCACGTCGCCTCGTTGTCTCTTTCACTAAAATACCTTAGCTAGGACGCATTCAGCCGCAAGGAAGCCTTGTGGCTAACTTTTTTTTCACTAATATTGGGACGATGATTTTGAATATTCAAGTTAACTTACTCTTGAGCTATGGGGAGTTGTATCATATCTCTGTCAGTCATTATTCTATGCAAATAATCGTGCACTTGGTCTGTCTTTTCTGGACCACCCATGTTAACCAAAATTATTCCTGTTTTTGGTTTCGATATACTTGTAGAGTATTCTCTTAACCCTGCTGATGTCTGTCCTAAAAAATATTTTTCTAGAAAACTGTATTGTTAAAAAATAGATAATTATACTTAGTAGAGTTATAAAACGTGGTAGCATGGTGACTTTGTACTTTTTTATTCAAAATTCAAATTATAACAGTTGTTTACTAATTTATATTTATACTTCAAATATTTCCAGGTGTCAATTCTGTTCTGTTAACTGTCAGTGTCAACACCACAGGCCATAGATATAGACCAATTGATTATTGAAAAGACATTCTCATGGAATAGCTATGATGTAATGTGTATTGCATATACTTTAGGTTTCGAATATCTTTTAATTTTTCAAAAATATCTTTCATTTATAATTACTCTGAACGGCCAAATTTATTTTTGTAAGAAAAGTATTTGGAGAAAGTATTATATCAGTTTTCTTTTGCCAAATAAAAATATTTTGGTAACGGAAGAAAACACTAGATAAAAGTTAAAACCCACAATATTTATAATATAATTAAAAACCATTTTAATATTTAAATGAGACATTAACCAATTTGCTTGTGCTACTTTTTAATTTTATTCTTTGAATATATATGACGTCAGACTTTTAAAACTAGTTAGGCAATGGTTATTCATTCATTTAAGTTTATAAGAAATATCTACTGAAAGTAGGTTTTCCCTAAATTATGTGTAATATAATAGATTGAGTTTGAGATAAATATTATGTCATGCAATACTTTTTGTCTGTATAATTAAAGTTTTGTTCACAACTTTCAAATTTATTATATTCTCAAGATTTAACCGCTTGTCTACCTATGTATCCTCATATATTTATACCGATTACTAGTTTAAATAAGCTTTAGGGTTCCGGAAGATTGAGAACTGAATTAATTCGCAATTAGTAATAGGTACCGGAAAATTCAAATCATTTATAAAAAATAATGAAAGACCAGCGCGTTTTATGATGATTTCATTAAAAATTGCAAAGTTCACTCAGGATTTTGCGATTTATTAATATTAGATTAGATTATATAACACTTTATTTATCTGGTTACAACAAAAGAGATCCATCATCCTGTGTGAGTAAACCATATCATGTAAATGATTACAAGAAATTATACCTAGTCTAATCACACGGTTTTGATTACCGCATCGGGTCCGGGTTCGAATCAAGTAAATTCGTAAACAAATCATTAGGAGAAATTCTTAATTCTGAACGAAAGTAAAAATATGTTTCAAGTGGGAGAGATGAAGAAAGAAGGGAGTTACTAAAGCAGTCACTTTCTTTGGATTTGATTCGTCTTTACTACGCAAATTTGGGTCACACGATAACTTTCAGTGTCTTGTATGTGAGTGCATGTGGTATTGGTACTGTTTGTTTTTGGATTTACTTTAGGATGCATTTTAGGATGCGCTTTTGGATAATACCCATTGGTAGGTACGCACATTTTTTTTAAATTATCAGAATATTATACAAAAAGCAGCTGGCTTAAAATTCTATTTTACGTTCATGTCAAAAAAATGTTTATTATAGTTGTATGACAATAATATTCATAAGGCTTTGCCATAGACAAATTAATTTCTCTATGGGCTTTGCTTGTTTTTAGTTTTGTATACTATGGGGGAGCCAGCGCAAAATTACTTGTGGAATAAATACGGTTGTTTGCGTTTTTTTTGTAAGTTACTGTTCTAAACTATTCCAGTAAAGGTGTTATATTTTAGTAAGATGCTAGTAAAAATAATAATATGCTTATTTTAATTTTTAATTTAGAAAATCTTGATAGGTGCATACTTTTTGAAACAGATTTTTGCGATAAATCAATTTTCTTATTAAGATGACAGTTTGTTCGAGATAAGTAAAGGTAATATATTTTTGGATCAGTTTTGTGAACATTATCACCTATATAGGTAGGTAGGTACTGCCGATCGAAAGTTGATATGAAATACTTCCTTTCTATTTAACAAGGAATATAAATTAAAAAGAAAACAATGGGTTTGTTGATACTCTTCATCTCTGATTTATTCATTAACACCAAGGAGTACATTTTTCACTTTCTCTAGGTTTACATAAAATTGATTAGTTCAATCAGTAATTGAGCGTAGAATTTTTGCACTGTCATTGTTCTATCATTATAATACCTCTATCGTTTTCACAAAGCTTAAAATTGATCAAAAAAATTATTGATTAGATCCCTGCAATTATTAATTGGTACAAGATTAATATAATATCCACTACTATTATCTAGATAGGATCATTAATTTTAACTTCTTCTATAAAGCTGAACTGAGCAGTTCACCGGATATTCTTACTTTTTACCGCTGTAAGTCTTGGAAATATTTTAATATTTCGATGAAGAAATATACTCAAGATTATATGATTGCGTAATCAAACTTTTTGGTCGTGCATAACTAGAGGCACTGTTGTTGATGTTGTTACAGTGTCAAGGTAGCACAAATCGGTTTCACTTTCACCGAAGTTCGACTCGAAAGGAACGTCAACATCCGTTTATTCGATCATTCCATTAACGTATCCTACAAATTTCAACATTAATATTATTGGAAATTACGCTCCAAACCGTTTTAAACCAAAATAATATAGGAGAATACCCGTATATCTTTAAAACTAGCATGATTAGAGCGCGTATTAAAAATTCAGCTAATACCTACTTTTTCTTGTATAATAATTTGTAAGTAAAAATTATTTGTCCACTACACTGGTGAATTGAATTCAATTGCACTTTTGTAAAGGTAACTTTATATAATAAGTAGTAGGTAAAACATATTTTGGAATTTAATTAATTTATAAGAAAAGCGTAGGGAATATATAAATTAGTGAATTATATATAATAGTTTGATTCTGCTAAATTCACTTTTATACCTAAAATAGCCCTTCCTAATTTCTCCAAGATATATCAAGCCACTCTATATTCACCACTTTCTCCTCAGTGATATATTGGCTGCTTGCATCGTATTTATATTATCCTTATCATCGGAGTAATAATTTTTTTTTAGAAAGTCAATGGACTACGAGTGTCTATCATCTTAATTAACTTTCGATAGGTTTAAATTCATTTTTTTTTTGTACTTTCTAGGCTTTAACAAAGTAATAAACATACATATTATAATAAAGGTAATGTGTCAACGATAGTGGTGATTATACAGCGTGTCCACGAATGGAGTATCCAATAGGGGAAAATTTTTTAAATATTAATTTAGTGAAAAATGTTATTCCTGATAAAAAGTTTTGCTTGTTCTGAAACCCCGTAAAATGAAATAAAATTCAAGTTTTTCAAAACCCGTTTCATTTTATGGCCAGTTTTATGAAAACCTGGAGTCTGACTTTTTGACATTTCTTCACATATTGGCTAATATCTCGGGAACCTTAAGGTTTGCAAGGTTTTAGTCTACGCCATTCGATTCAGAATTGAATTTTCTATAAAAAGAGTAATTTTGACAATTATGAGTCTTCGCGAATTAGTATGTTTCGGTGTGAAAAATTTTCAAAACCTGAAAATTCTAAAATCCATATCTAAGGTTTTTCGATGTGGAAAATTCCTCTTATTATAGAAAAATCAATTCTGAATCGAATGGCGTAGACTAGAACCTTGCAAACCTTAAGGTTCCCGAGCTATTAGCGAATATGTGAAGAGATGTCAAAAAGTCAGACTCCGGGTTTTCATAAAAGCAAGGCTTTTTATCAAGAATAACATTTTTCACTGAATTAATATTCCGTGGACACGCTGTAGATGACGGGAAACAATTATGATGTCGTATTAAAATTATTATTGGCGAGAAACTATATACAAATATCGGATTTTTGTTTATTGTTTCAGGTAAATTATCCATATTGTGTTTTTTGTTTCCACTGACCTCAGAATATTCAGGAAGGGAGTACTATGATCCACGCTTCACCGTCCAAAACAATCCAAGATGGGTGCGAGCGCCACAACAAGAGCCACATTTCTCACAAGCGTACTCGCAGCCGTTTCCACACAGACCAATAACACCACAATACCATCCTTACCAACCCAATCACCAAAGGATGAATGTAGATCGAAATTTCCAATACAGGAATATTGATAGACAATATCAGGGAAATGGCGACGCTGAATCGGGAAGACATTTTAATCCCGAAACAATTTATAAGATTACCGAAACTCTAGGAGCTCTGAATACCGTTGGAAGGTATTTGGTGAATATGACAAGAGGAGAAAACGGACGAATTTCTTCAGATGTGCCAGGTGCTTTGTATACACTTAGTAAAAATGTTTTGGGGAGGAATGTCACGGATACTATAGCTCCTTACGTTAGAGAGGCTTTGCCGGTTATTGTTGACAAGGACGAAGACAAAATCAAAAAAGAAAAGATTAAATATCAAATTAGCAATACTGATATAAATCCAACTAATAAAATTGATCAAAATGAAGATACAAGGAGTTGTACAACGCCTGAGGGAACAGATGGGTGAGTACATCTTTTACAGCACAGTAAATTTAAAAATCCGGTAGACCTCGTATATTGTTTAACTTTTCTTAATTCATAAATCAATGAATAATACTTTCATATGACAGTTTTTAATATTTAAAGAATATTGTGACATTGGAAATCTAATAGGCACAGCTCGTGATTCCGATAGATATTTAAAAGTTATTATTTAATGAAACAATGAACATTATACTATGCTAAATTCTTACCTCAGAAAAATTTATTTTCCAGTTATTGTGACGATCTGAGTAACTGTCCACAACTTTTACTTAATCTTGGAAACCTACGTCAATCCCTTTGTTTCAAAAGTCTTTTCGAACCAGGAGTTTGCTGTCCCAAATCCACAGTACTCGTTCCAGTTACTCATCCAAGTGTACCAACGACATCTTTCACCACCACCACAACAACAACAACTACTCCACGACCAATTACATTTGCCGCTATCTATTATAATACAGAAAAACCGCAACAACTTACACCTGTTGGTATTTCAAGTAATGGAAATAGTACCATTATTACAAGTATACCGAATCCTTTACCTTCCGTTGACAACTACGTTGATCCAGAAGGTAAAAAGACAAAACCGTTTACTATTCATTAAACATAAAATTACATAATATTTTTGGGTGACATTCACTAAGACTTAAAAGATCTATTGTGCCCCCTTTTACTTCTACACAGTTTCTGAGGAGAGTCTCAGAAACTACTAGTTCCTTTAGTCCTATTTCCCAGAGGAATTTTAGGATGTCTGCAGGCTACAGCTTAGGTAAATGTTCCCTTTCTATCCAGTAATCTCCCAGGTGCTGTGTTCCAGGATTCTGAAGTGCTGTGCAGTTGGAAAGTATGTGGATGGAGGTTTCTTCTTCCATGCCATAAAATCTGCATTCTTCTTCCTCCACTATTTTGAGCTTTTTCAGGTGCCCATTCAGGCGACAATGACTCAAGCATTCATTTGATCTGGACAGGTTGTAGTGTCACCCAGTAGAGTCTTTGATTGTATAAGCCCTTCTAGATCTATCCAATGGTCAGATCTTCTCTTTTTCTCGGCTTTACCTATTTCTTCCAATATAACATTGGGGCAGATTCCGCAAAAGGGTTCAGGCCCCCAGAAAGGTATTTCAGTCCCCCTCTTTATATTATATTTATAATAATCTAAATGTTACTTCTTCAAACTGTTTTTAGATTGCGGCCAGCCTGAATCAGCTAAATTTCGTGTAGTGGGAGGTGAGGAAGCTCTTCCTGGTAGATGGCCATGGATGGCAGCCATATTCCTTCATGGATCTCGTAGAAGTGAGTTTTGGTGTGGTGGTTCCTTGATAACTGCTGTTCATGTTTTAACTGCAGCTCATTGTACGAGAGATTCAAAACAGAGGCCGTAAGTAACTAAAATGTTTGGTAATAGGATGGTTTTACTGCTTGTAATGAACGATTTTCAGATTTTCTGCTCGCCAATTCAGCGTTCGACTGGGAGACATAGATTTAAAGAGAGACGATGAACCTTCAGCTCCGGTAACCTTCAAAGTATCAGAAATCAGAGCCCACAAACAATTCTCTAGAGTGGGATTTTACAACGACATCGCTATATTAAAATTAGACAAACCCGCTAGAAAATCTAAATACGTCATACCTCTTTGTTTACCTCCTCCAGAACTGAGGAATGAAAAATTTGCCGGTAGAAAAACCACTGTGGTAGGTTGGGGTACTACTTATTACGGCGGAAAGGAGAGTACTGTACAAAGACAGGCACTGTTACCTGTTTGGAGAAACGAAGACTGCAATGATGCTTATTTTCAGCCTATTACTTCGAATTTTATTTGTGCTGGGTACTCGCAAGGTGGAACTGATGCTTGTCAGGTAAGAAAATCAACAATCTGTTTTTTTATATAACCAAGCTCTTTTTGTGTATTATCAATTGCTCATTACTACCTACCCTATGTGATTGTTACTCTTACCACGACAGCTCCATAAGTTTATTAAAAAAAATAATAAAGAAATTCGTCATTTTTATCCTCGAAAATGCAGAATAAAAACTTCTACTTACCACGTTACCAGGATGAACTGCAATAAAGGTGTACGTTGGAAATTTATAAAAGCCAATTTCAACAAACATACAGAGCAAAAAATTAATGTTTCATACAATAATTTGTTTGTTTTTGGGTAAATCTGATAAAAAATATTATTTAAATGTTTCCATGTTAATTCCCTTAATACTTGGAAATATCAATTCAAAATATACTCATACATCATGTAAATCCTGAATTGGATGGTGATCACTAGAACCATTACCTAAAAAAGTCTTTCGAGTTATGAGTATCTTTTTTTTTTCTATTTTTTTGGGAATCCTCTTTTTATAGAAAATTCAATTCTGAATCGAATGGCGTAGACTAGAACCTTGCAAACCTTAAACTCCAAAAAACTGGCCATAAAATGAGACGGTTTTTGAAAAACTTGAATTTTATTTCATTTTATGGGGTTTTAGAACAAGCAAAACTTTTTATCAAAAATACCATTTTTCACTAAATTGATATTTAAAAATTTTTCCCCTATGATACTCCATCCGTGGACACGCTGTATAACCATGAATTCCCGAAGTATTAAATATATGCTGCTTGTCGTTTCTGTCTATTTTTGTAAAGTTCATTCCTAACGTCCCACAGGCATTCATGTTTAACATATTCTTCTACAAACTTTAAGGTGCTATTCCCCGACCACCTTGCCGCCCTTCTGGGCGGTCTCAATTTGGACGCTAACTACCTGAAGCCCAGAATAGACACCCTTAAATTGGATTATGTCCTTTAAGGATTAAGTTTATATTTGATCAACCGGGTTTTGGCCTGGGTTTTCTTGTTTTTTTTTAGTTTTCTAATTCTTATTTTCTGATATTTTTATACATAGTTACACTTTGATCAACCGGGTTTCGGTCTGGGTTTTCTTGTTTTTTTTTTAGTTATCTATTTCTCATTTTCTGATATTTTTATACATAGTTACACTTGGATCAACCGGGTTTGGGCCTAGGTTTTTTTGTTTTTTTTTAGTTTTCTATTTCTTATTTTCTGATATTTTTGTACATAGTTACACTTTGATCAACCGGGCTCGGGCCTGGGTTTTCTTGTTTTTTTTTTAGTTTTCTATTTCTCATTTTCTGATATTTTTATACATAGTTACACTTTGATCAACCGGGTTTGGGACTGGGTTTTCTTGTTTTTTTTTTAGTTTTCTATTTCCGATATTTTTATACATAGTTACACTTTGATCAACCGGGTTTGGGCCTAGGTTTTTTTGTTTTTTTAGTTTTCTATTTCTTATTTTCTGATATTTTTGTACATAGTTACACTTTGATCAACCGGGTTTGGGCCTGGGTTTTCTTGTTTTTTTTTTTTAGTTTTCTATTTCTTATTTTCTGATATTTTTGTACATAGTTACACTTTGATCAACCGGGTTTGGGCCTGGGTTTTCTTGTTTTTTTTAGTTTTCTATTTCTTATTTTCTGATATTTTTGTACATAGTTACACTTTGATCTGTGCCAGTTGTCCGGTCATTTTGGGTCAACAACAAAATAATACAGGTAGAAGGATTAGTAGAGGTACCTAGCGTCGAATTTAAGGGTCTACAAGCAGGTACAGAAAGTGAGAAAAAGATTAAGTGAAATTTTAGCGTCGAATTTATGCACGCCCATACTTCTATATTTTGATACACACCACGCTACGAAAAACAAAAACTTAACATTTGTGTGGCTATTTACTAAACCTAAACCGACTAATCCAATTTGTTGTCTGTCCAGACGTGCTTAGTTGCTGCGCTAGTCGGTTGTCTTTTCTGGTGGGGACTGCTACTCGACCCGAAAAATAGAATAGACTTCTATTTACTTGACTCGACCGTTTACTCGACTCTGCCAGTCAGCTCGACTAAAATGAATGTGTTCAAACGTGTCAAGTACTATATTACTAAACTACTGGCTGCGTCTGAACCGGCCTTTATTTCCGGTTCTAGAAAGTTGATTTTCGAAAATTACATGCAATTTTCTTTTTATATGAAATTCACATTATACATTCTGTCAAACCAAAGATTACAGAATAAAAATATAAGATGTTTCACTTCACATTTCTCTAATTACCCCTGTATAGCTTGAAATAAAATAAGCTTTTCGAACTTCTTTGGTATCTACCGGTCAGGTTATTGACAGCAAAAGCGAGTCGTAAACATAATTTATGAGAGCGGCGTCCGTTTGGGACAGCAACTTGAATCAACCCGCCCTGGAGTGAAACATCTTATATTTTTATTCTGTAATCTTTGGTCAAACTTAGCCTGTGGTGGTTCAGATAACGATGCATGCAAATGTTTCAGGGTGATTCTGGCGGGCCGTTGATGGTCTATTGGAATGCCCGTTGGGTGCAAGTTGGAGTTGTGTCCTTCGGTAACAAATGCGGCGAGCCAGGCTACCCCGGAGTGTACACGAGAGTAACGGAATACATAGACTGGATAGATGAAAATACACGGACGTAGAACGGCTTTATTATTTTGTTTATATATGCTCATGTTACCAGTGATACAAACTTCGTGATTAAGTTAATTTTGTACTGTATAGATTATAAATATTAATTATTATAAATTATTATTTAAGTAAGTCATTTATTTGTGATATACTTATGGAATTAAATACACACATACACATTCTTAATGCTCTTATACAGGCTTTATATCTAATTTAAATAAATGGAAATAATCCAATTTACAATGGTTAAAATTTATTAAAAAAAAAATTCTAAGAATAAATTATGAATTATATTTACAGACACACAAAAGTTATAGCTCGACTTTAAGGAATATGCCCATAAAAAGAATCGCGAAACTCAAAACTTTTTAAAAATATTCGCAGCTTTTTTTATACTAAAAGAGACACCGTCGAATAACGCGCTGAATAGGAAATATCTATGGTAAATATTTTTCCGTTGAGCTCATCTGGTTTTATATCAAACTTCTATTTCTTCAATTAATAACCATTCGTACCGCTATATTAATAAAAAAAAATTAAAATATATTTACAAGCACCCATTTACTGGACAATACAAAATTAAACCATTAAGAATTTTAGTTACAGTGCTTGTAGTACTGCATTTTAGACTCAAGCTGACCTGTATAGTCGTTCATCTTTTTTATCAACCCTTGTAATTGTCTCTCTAGATTTTCTATGTCATACAACTGTCCGCTGTCCTCTAATTTTTGAATATCCTCTTGTGTCTTGGTGACTTTCGCCACTAAAGTTATAGATTTTTTAAACAACTCACTAGCACGCTCCTTGGTCACCTTGACGTTATTCAATTTCTTTGCCAAGTCGTTCGTTGCTTTGTTATACTTATCTTGCAGCACCCCAGATTCTTCTTTAGTTTTCTGAGCGTTCTTCTTTATATTCACCGATTCTTCTACGACCCTATTTGCGAAAATGCCGTTTTCCGTTATATTTCTTTGTAGGTCTGTCAATTTGTCTTTGAGGACGTGGATGTCGCCATCTATACGGTTTGTTAGATTCTGGGCAGATTCAGTTTTGTTACCGATCTGAAAAATACAACGTTAGCTCCATTTTAATCAACTTTTAGAGTATTTGTGTTCTCACCATGTACAGAATATCCTCCACAACTTTATAGTCTTCCCATGCTTTGTCTATAGCATCTTCAGCTTCCTTTTGCGCGTCCTGTGTTTTATTCAATACGTCATTTACATCTTCCGCTTCCTTCAACAATTTCGTGGCATTATTCCTGAAAGGGAAATAAATCTCAAACAATATTCTTTTAATTGGTCTTGAACTGCAAATGGCAACTGGGTATTGGGCGGAGCACAATCAAAGAAAAAGCAAAAATTTTACAAAACACAATTAAAACAGCAAAATAAAACCACTTAAATATCAAAGGGCTTATACGGCAGCTGATTTGTTTTACTCGTTGCTAAGGTGACAGATGACATTGACAGTTCAGAGCGCCATCTATCGAATTCTACTTTTCCCAATACTCCAAAATACCATGTGTCAGTTATAGGAAATTACACCTTAGGCAATCTTAGTTTACTTACTTTGCATATTTCGCAATTTCCTTCAGTTCGTTTACTTTGGCCAAATCACCTTTAGTATCTTCAATGATGTAATCAGTATTTGTTAAGCGATCTATGGCGCTCTTAATATTGTCAGCGAGTTGCCTAACTTCTTCAGGCGTCTTTTCGACGTTCTTCTTTAATATCTACAAAATATTGAATTGAAATATTTTCCAAATGTTAATAGGGTACAAGCATAAATTTTGCTATTGGTGGGAATCGGGAATTACGTCATAAAGATGGATACCCCATCCGTTGACGTCACTCCATTTGTTTACGTTCTTATTCGTGTATCACGCTCTGAGTTTTTGTGACCTAATTTGTTTCTGAAAACTTTAAAAATGGATAAAGCCGAAAAAAAAACTTGGTATCCCAAGTATTACATTCTTCCAGAGTGTAAATCAGCGTCTATTAAAACTCCAGACAAAATATTTTCTTTCAAAAGACTTAAAATATCCTCGGAAATACTTTTTATACTTTTAGAAATAAAAAAAGCACACACAAACATGTAATGGTCTCAAACAAACATAAAAATGATATTTTTACGTCGATGAAGCAATTAATAGTTAATTAAAATACAATATAAACACAAAACTACACAGCTACACAGAACCTGATGCAATGCCGGCCATATTGATAAAAGTAAACAAATTGTATGACATCACACGTATCATCGGTAGCGTTCGGAAATCCTCAGGTGGTGGTCGGAAAGTGCATTGAAATTTGAATTTTATTTTAAAATTTGTAAGTAATTTCCAATGGAAACTGGTTTATCTAAGCAAAATATGAAATAAGCGTGTGTACTCTATTAAAAGACTTACTTCTTCGGCTAATTTTTTAATATCAGCAGGTTTGGATTTATTCTGACCCATAAACTCTCGCATTTCATTCCGAATGTCTCCGATTTCGATTAATGATTTATTAACGTTTGTTAGTTCCACGACGATCGTATTGAGGGTGTCTTTTGCTAGATTCCTGGTTTCGTTCGTGTTTATTTGAGATACCTGCAACGTAATAAATTTAAGATGATGTTAAAAGGAAAAATAGCACTTACGTTTCTTATGAAGTCGTTAGCGGTACTTTCTTTGTTCATTAAAGCGATTTCGGTGTCGTTGGCATTTCTAATAGCAGTGGCAGCTTGTTGTTTCGCACCGTTAGCGCAAGTTATGGAATTTCCACAACCGTTTTCACAATCTGCTCCTCCGCAAATCGAGTCGCAGGGATCCCCGCGACCATCGCAAACTAAATTGTTCAATTCTGGAATCTGGCTGTTTAGTTCGTCCAACTTTTTCGAGAGATTTTTCAATTCATTTTCATTATCTTCCGATTGTTTTTTGTAATGTTTTTCGGTGTTGTTGATAAAGTTGGCAGTAGCAGTGCACTGAGTTTCAGCGTACTTTACATCTTCCTAAAATTAAATAAAAATTATTAACCATACTATATATTAGTCGTCAAAAAAACGTAAAAGTTACTTACTTGTGAGTTTTCAGCTTTTTGTAGAGCTTTATCGGCTTTTTCCTTTGCGTTACCAATAAGAGTTAGAGCACCTTGTACGTTGGCTTCTTGTAGCTTTGTCCCGTTATTTTGAAGATCTAAAATTTTTTGCTTCAATGCATTGAGAGAATTATTCAAATCATTCAAAGTGACTTCTTTTAACAATACTAATTGTTTATTTTCACCGAGTTCGTCGTTTAATTTATTCAGTTTTTCCTGTTCAGTTTTGTTTATTTTACTTCGTAATTGATCCAATTCATCTTCTAATTCGTCGACATCAACTTCATCGGTGTTGTTTAAAAGCTGTTCGATTTCATCAAGCTGGTTTTGCATTTCGTCAAATTCTTTAGTGTACGCTCCAGTCGCACCCACTTTCTTAATGTCTCCGGCTCTTTCGATAATATCTAAAGTTTGATCTAAAACCAGAATTAATTAAAAAAATTGTTAGTTATTAGCTAGAAATTATACTTTTTGCTTCTATCAATATCCTGTCCCAATTATCGAAACATTCTCCGCAAGCAATACAATCTGGAACGGATCCAATATAACCTCTGGCACAACTATCACATTTATAGCCTCCAACTCCTGGCAAACAGACACAAGATCCGGTCTGCATATTGCACTGCTCAGTTCTTGAACCTCTTATATTACAGTCGCATTCTAAAAAATGTTTTCAATTATTTCACATTCTACTGTGTGAACCATTTTGTTTAGAAGCACCACTGCAAAATCCGCATTTCTCAACTGATATTGATTTAATTTTTTTTGTTGGATTCAGTATTAAAAACAGTATTTTGGAAGATTGGAAGGTTGCACGTACCAAGTCAAGTTCAGAGCGTGAAATAAACATAAATAGTATTATTTATATTTACTTATGATGAACTTGACTTATCGTATGAATATGCAAACGATAGTGTCTTAACAATTACTATTGATATTAGGGTTAATGTTAATGGGAATGTTAGAATATGAATATCACAATTCCTAAGTCATAAGTGGTATAATGTATAGTAGTAAGTTTAAGGGGCATCTACCAAATTCGACCTTGCACAATTATGCTTTGTATATTTTTTTGTTTCCCTACGTCCTCACGTTTAAGTTCACATAACGAAAATTTTATTAGAAATATGAAAGCTCCGCAACATGTATGTAGCCAAGCGGTCCAAGCGGATTTTGGTTCACGTAGTACTCTATAAGCTTCGTCAGTACTGAATTGGGAGACTGCCGAGACCGGCGAGCGTTGAACGGCACGCGACTACCGAAGCAGAGAGACAATGTCAGTCATAGAAGGATAGAAAAGCGAGCGATGGATTTTTATCCGATATTTTAGTGGTAGCAACCGAATTTCAATAAGGAATTGTACGGTCATAAGTAATTTGAGGATTCTGAGATTTTTATATAGTATTCATAAAGCTTCAAATTAGACTTCTTATCAATTAGTTTTTCCATTTAATCCATATTTAATTCTTTACAAGGGCTCAAACTTTGCTTAATATGTGTAATTACCTCATGATTCGTATTATTTTCAACAAAATTTGGTTAGCATTTCAAAGTTTTTATTCGATGAGAACTCTAAGTTCAACATTGATCTACATGATATATTTTTTTCTTAATTTTCAATACATCCATTACCTCAAAATTCTTTGCCAAAAATATTTCGATATTTTCTCAAATCGCTGCCGATAGATTCCCCTTAACATAGAGGGCCCTGAAAATAGTAATTAGGCTGTGAAAATTTGTGCCAAGATATTGTTTTTGATACTGAATCTAGCAAAAAAAAATAAAAAAAAATCGGTTGAAAAGTGCGGATTTTACGAGGGTGCTTCCAAACAAAATGTATAATTAAATACAATTTCAACTCACTGAAACACTGAACTTTTGGATCCCCGTAAGATCTTGGAGTACACTCGTTACACTGCCGTCCACCAAATTCCGGTCTGCAATGACACTGTCCATCGAACTAAAAGGAAAAATGTTTCAATAAATGTTAAAACAGCATTTTTATCATAGAAATAATTACCTCGTTGCACTGAGAGCTGAGGGAACCTAAAGGATCGCAAGCACAAGCTTCGCATCCCTCTCCACTTGCTATCTTCCAATGGTTAGTGATACAAGCATCACATCTTAGGCCAGATACATTTGGTAAACAATGACATTGACCACTGGAGGGATCACAATGTCCGGCTGAGTGGTTGGTACCCAGCATATGACAAATACATTCTTCGCAAGGTCTGTCTTCAGAATATCGGAAGAAACCGGATCTACATACTTCGCAATGCTCCCCAGTTGTTTCAAACAAACATTTCAGACATTTTCCCGTATGGGGATCGCAATTTCCAGGAGCAAGTAGATCAATTTTATCACTACATTCACACGGTTGACACTTTCCACCTGGAATCTCAGGGTTTCCGTAGTAGTTATCGGAGCATACATCACATCTAGCTCCAGAATATCCTTCTTGACATTCACAAGTTACATCTTTAGTGAAAGAATCTAGCATACACCTATCCGCGTAGGAATGATTAGATCCAAGGTGTCCTGGACACGGACAAGGTCTACAAGTAATGTCAACATCTATTCGAGGATCTCCGTAGTAACCATCGACGCAGTATTCGCAGTGATCACCGTGAGTATTCTCTCTGCAATTAATGCAAATTCCGGTTTTGGATTCGCAAGTATCGGCGTGTCCATTGCAGTCGCATCTTTCGCAGTTAGGGAAATTCCAAGATCCAATTCTACATTGGTCACATTCTCTGCCATAGTTGTTTGATCTGCATTTACACTGGCCTGTTGTAGCGTTGCAAAAGTTGTCCAACGCCCCGATGCTGTTACAATCGCAGGATTTACATCCCTCTGGGCTGAAGCCGTAGGTTCCAGGAGCACAGCGATCACAGCGACGACCTACTACGTTCGGTTTGCAGGTGCAGTATCCTCCGTTGGAATCGCACAGTTTACTTACGGAGCCGTGGGGATCGCACTGGCAAGCTAGAACGACATTTATTCGATATAAACTTATACCGGAATTATTTTTTCTCTTATTTTTTGGGAATCAAACCACAATAATGTTTTCCTACGATCACTACCAAAAGTAGACTTTTGCACACTCAAATCTAACCGCAAAGTTGATGTTTTCCGCGATCTGTCATAATTGACATTATTTACGCTCTAGAGCGTACTTTTCCGCTCGCCTGTTTTCATTTACAATAACTGTAGTAAATAATAGATATATTAAAACAAAATGTAGAGCAGTCCGAATATTTTAGTTGAAATATTAATATTTGAAGATATTTCGAACGAAATTAATAAATATTCCTATATAATTTGACTGACATCTACAATTTATACAAGTTACTGGATTTACAACGCTGCAGGTTACGCTACCAACAAATAGATGGAGGTGTATATTTTATATGTTTAATTTTATTGAAATTATAAAAATTAATATTTATAACTTATTACAAATATAACGTTGTTAAGATTGACAATTTTCTTGATCGTTTTTGCAGATTCCTATTTTCATAGTATTTATTTATAGGGACAAGTTTACGTAGTAGAAATATAACAGTCAGAAGGTAGGCAATGCATTATACACCTAGATGCAACAGTAATTGCATATTTAAGTAGCTACCTACTATTTTGTGAAAATAGTAGACTATGGAATTAATGAAACGTCATTATTTCAATTTTAATTTATAAAAAAGTTGTCTGTTTATAAATAGCTATTTGAAAAATCGATAGTGACAGTGAATTTTCAAGCACACCTCCAGATATAGCAGATTTTGCTAAAAATATTACTCTTAATCTTCTGCCAACTAAATCCAGAGGTAAATACGAAAAATGTGAAAAAGGTGATCGTAGAAAAATCTTGTGTGCAATTCGAGCAGAAAGTGCGTTGCCGCTTTCGGCAGATTACCCGCGCTCCGCTACGCGTCGCGCGGGCAACTCTCTGCCTCAAGCGGCAAAGTATCACTTTCCGCTCTTGATACACAAATAGCTATTTTCAATTTTTTATTTCGACGTTTCGGTAGCGTTCCAGCTACCTTTGTCAAGATTAACTAGTAATAAAATAATTTTTGGTTCCTATCTGACACAACGAAAAATATATGACAACTAGACAATCAATAATATTTTGAAGTTTAAGACTACAAAACTTTGTTGTCAAATTTTATTAAGGTCCAATAATAGTAGATCACAGCTCTGGTAAAGTGTGAAATAAAATATTTTATTTTATGACATTCTAAGGATATGATAGTCTACTAGAAATGGAGTCCAGTGAAGTGCACGTTCCAGGAACGGTTTTTATTGGGATAGCGCTGGAACGCTACCGAAACGTCGAAATAAAAAATAAAAAACATTATTGTGGTTTGATTCCAAAAAAAAATAAGAGAAATAAGAATAAGTAATGCCACAAGGAACTTACAGAAGATATTATGACGGAACATTAAAATATACTTACAAAATGCTCCTTTGAATATATAGGTCGCCATGCTACTGTCCAGTTTTTTACAGATCTCGGGTTTATCTCGATCGTTGCTTCCGAAATATGACGGGTCGTTGCAATGGTATCTTTCGTATTCGTGTTTTCTGAATTCAGCGGCTTTGGAGCCGTGGAAAAATGGTATATCGTCCATCCTCGGTAGTAGAACGATTGAATCTATCAACACCGACGCTGTCGGAACATCCTTCTGTATGTTCGACCTTCGGAATTCTAGTATTACCTTGTACACTTTTCCGGCTTCGAGACATACTGGTGGATATGTGACAATGCTCATTGCATTAGCTGGTAAGCTAACAAGTTTTTGATCGTCTCTCGGATTACTGTTTTGGCAAGGACCTTCTGAAACTCTGTCAGGTCTGTCGATAGTTACCAGAACTTCTTCCCAGCTCTCGGAGCTAGTCGGTTCGTATCTAATAACTAGGTCGTAATTCATTGATGTTCTTAGACCGTCTACTAAAAATTCGACGAATCCACCTTGGAAGGCTTTTATAAGCCCAGGACCGGTCCAAGTAGTTTGCTTTCCGTCTCTATAAGGTTCTCTAATAACAACTTGACCGTTGGATCTAGCAGCTTCGGCCTCGTATAGTAAAAAGTCGAGATTAGCAGTGAAATATTGTTGTTTGGGTGTATCGCAGGTTCTTCCTGTCATAAACTCCCTACATTTGCACTGACCAGTAATAACGTCACAGAAATTATCCTCTGAACCACCAGGATCGCAATCGCAAGGTTGACAGCCGTCACTTTTGTCTGACAATCCCCAGTATTCAAGAAGACATTGGTTACAGTCTCTTCCGGTTACGTACCGTTTACAAGTACATTCTCCTGTATAAACATTACAGCCTTGGTTGTCGATAGTACCGAAAGTATTACAGGTGCAATTTTGACAGCCTAGCGGATTGATTTCCGTAAAATTCCAAAAGCCGTTTTTACACGCATCGCAACGACGACCTTCTACATTGTCTTTGCAGTGACAAACGCCTGCCACCAAGCTATTCACAGGATCGGTTACGGAGTCGCAGATACCGCCATCCAAGGCACCGCGAGGATCGCAATCACAAGCTAAAAATTAAAATTAATTCACATAATATAATTTTTCTACTCCTATACTTCAAGTTGTTAATTAAATACCAATCTAGATTTTCAAATACCCAAGTAGACAGACCCAACATTTTCTTAGAATGCTTGACAGTTTGACAGTGTATTATGACAGTTTAAATCTTTTGCGTTAGTTTTAAAAAAAAAATGTCGAGCACCAGACCGAAAATATTTAACGACCAAGACAAATACATATTTAAACTTTTGTTTACACTAATTTATTTAATATTGTATAACAATAACATAATGTTACGAACTCACTGATTCCGAAGCCGGTCCTGTCGCAAACTATGAATGCGACCTTTCTAGAAAGGTTCTTTCGCAGGTAATATCCAGACTGTTCTGGAAATGTACCAGGCCATACAATGGTTTATCGCGAATGTTCTCGATTTATAAAGTATACGCAGAGGTGGTGAATTCAAGAAAATTCTAGAGATTCGAGGGACTATATATACGCGGGTTTTCGAGTGAATCGAGGAGTTGTTCAGTATACAGTGAACCAGTAAACAGTTTCAGTGAGTGAACAGATAGTGAATATAAATAGTGTTGAAGATAAATTAGGACAATTATTATACCGAGTGTAGATAAATTAGTAGACATTAAGTAGTGTGTATATAAATTAAGTTTATTATAGTGTATAAGTGTTTCTTCAATAAATCAATAGTACTTAGCCAAAGGGAGGGGAGGGAGGGAGGGAGCTTACTTCCGGCGACGTTATCGCCTACTTCAAACAAGTAGGCTGGATGACTAGCTAGAAGGAAGCCTGAACCTCAGAAGAGCATGAGGGAGCTTACTTCCGGCCACTTTATCGCCTACTTCAAACAAGGAGGCTGGATGACGAGCTAGAAGGAA